>JADDON010000175.1:0-68620 GCA_017140175.1 Fusarium staphyleae
TGTCAGGTTTGATCTCGAGGCTAGTTATCTAGATATCAAAAGACGACTTTCTCACGATTCATATATCCATCCTTTCACCATGACGACTTTACAAGAGAGATGCCTTCGCACCGCCACAACCCTTCCCAATGCTAGTTCAACTACGGAGTGCGTCAGGCAGTATCCGACACGCAAAGCCACTGCAGACCAGGGTAGGTCGGCTTCGGCGGGGCAGGGAGCTTTATTATTAAAAGAGCGTGGAAGATGTCTTACCCGTGTGAATGATTATGAGAGGTCCTGTCCTTTACATTCATCCATCCATTGGCCTTAATTGCTTAATTGTAAACCACCGTAGCGTTCATAGAGGCTTCGCAGACTTTGGTTTCACCAACTTCGGCTGCTCATCATGCCTCCTCAACTCCCCAAGGGTCTCTCAGCCGTTCTGGCCAAGTCACCTTCCGACACCGTCGTCATCTCTTCACTGCGTACTCCCGTTTGTCGCTCGTACCGCGGCCATCTCAAGGACGCGTACCCAGAGGAGTTGCTCTCTCACGTCCTCGGCGCGACGCTCAAAGCGACACCAACCCTGGACCCAGCGGCCGTGGACGATGTCGCCGTAGGCGTCGTGCTATCCGAGCTGGGCGGCTCCAAAGCTGCGCGCATGGCCATGAACCACGTTGGTTTCAAGAACACGACTAGCCTATACACCGTCAACAGAGCTTGCTCGAGTTCGTTGCAGGCCATCACCGCTGTGGCTGGACAGATCAGGGCGGGCATGATTGACACGGGTATAGCGGCGGGTATGGAGAGCATGACGAGAAACTACGGATCGAGAGCCATTCCCGTTGATCTATGGCCGGAACTCAAGGAGTCGCCTAATCACCACGCTCGGGACTGCATCATGCCCATGGGCTTGACGTCTGAGAACGTGGCGGAGAGATACAATGTCTCACGCGCGGACCAAGACGCGCTCGCTGTTGAGTCTCACCGACGAGCTGGCCGCGCACGCAGCGAGGGACGGTTCGCCGACGAGATCGTACCCGTGACCACACGCTTTCAGGAGACGGACAAGCAGGGCAACAAGGTGGGCGAGGAGCAGCGCATCACTGTGACAGCCGACGACGGGATCCGCGAGAACGTCAGCGTCGAAGCCCTCGCCAAGCTAAAACCAGCGTTCAAAGCCGAGGGGACCTCGACGGCAGGAAACTCTAGCCAGGTGTCGGACGGCGCAGCCGCAACGCTATTGATGCGCCGAAGCACAGCTACGGCGCTCGGTCTCGGCGATAGCATCATGGGAAAGTTCGTCTCGGCCGTGACGGTGGGCTGCGACCCGGACGAGATGGGCATCGGCCCCGCGCTGGCGATACCCAAGCTGCTGGACCAGGTTGGGCTCGCGACCGAGGATGTGGCGCGGTGGGAGGTCAACGAGGCGTTTGCGAGCCAGGCCCTTCACTGCCTGCGGGAGCTGGGTCTTGAGGAGGCGTGGGTCAAGGAGAGGGTGAACCCGGATGGAGGTGCGATCGCGCTGGGACATCCTCTGGGCGCTACGGGGGCGAGGATGACGAGCACGCTTATGCATGGGTTGAAGAGGGATGGCGGTGAGGTTGGTGTTGTGAGTATGTGTGTTGGGACTGGTATGGGCATGGCTGGGTTGTTTGTGAGGGAGTGAACGTGTCATGACCAGATGGCAGACTGTAAGTCATGTTAGATTATAAAGAAAAAGGACATTATTAATATAGTTCCAATTTGTGAACTTATCGGTTAAACTATCAGCTTTTGTTCTAAGTAGCAAAGTGTTGTCTTAAGATCAGCAAAACCGTGTGCATCAGCCATGGACCGGATCGCGTGTACAGCTTGTCTATGTGGGTACTTTCAAAATGCCCCCATTTCCGTCAGCAACCACCTGTTGGAAGGCTCAGTATCTCTTCCTAACGTGCCAATCGCAGAAGTAGATCTGATACACTGGGCTGGCTTGCTAGATCGTGTCATGTTCCATGCTCTCCGGGATGCCCAACTCCATTCCAAGGACATGGTTGCTTGCGTCCCCGGGGAGGCTCCACTGAACCTCCCATTCCTGAACGATCCTGTGAATATCACTCTGCAGCTGCTCTTTTCTCCATTGGGCAGTCGAATCCATCTCGTCGACCTCGAGAAGATTGTTCAGCAGGGCCGTGATTTGGATTTCAACGTCTGCTATGGCCTTCCTCGCAATGCCTTGTAGGTCTTCAGGAATGTCCTGCTTGCACTCCTTGAGACCCTCCTCAAGGCTGTCCAGAACCGCATTGCCAATCTGCTCAATGTTCTTCTTTACCTTTGTTCTGACGAGGTCTTGACGTTCGACGAACATACCTGGACCGCCTAATGATGTTATCAGCAAAGGTATGGGGGCGTGCGGGTTGCTCCAGTACGTACTGAGTTCCAGGGCGTCAACGAAGATTGGTTTCATCTGGTTCTCAAGGAAATCAAGAACTTGATGGGCGCCGCTGGCCGCTTTGTTCGACAACTTTCCCAGGCTTGCTGCAATGTCACTTCTAATCACATCCTTTTGGCTCTGCAGTGTCGGAAGTAGCTTATCGAACTCGACAACGAGCTCAGGGATATGCTCTTGAACAGAGCAAACAAGCTGATGCATATACTCGTCCCAAATATGCTTCAATTTTTCCACGATGGGTTTCTCAAAGCCTGGTAATCTCTTGTTGAGCGTGGCGTTCCAAGCATCTGCAATCCCTTTGAGAAGGGGTATTCCCCTGAGGCGGTTAACACGACGAAGGTTGATATAGGGGTCATATGCACTCACAAATCACCAAGCCAAAAGTATTGCACCGTTTCCAGGCCACGACTGGTGAACTTTCTGCCATTTCGAACGAGAATGGCCTGATGAGTCACCCAGTGCATCTTCTCTGTCTTCGTCTTCTTCTCTGGGTACTTGTAGACCCATCTCTCCACAATCTCCAGCCCTTCTCTCTTGAGATTACGTATGGGGCGTTTCCGTTTCGCAAGAGGATCTAGCTTTTGGATGTTGGAGGCGTATTCCGAGAACATGTCGCTCATTGCCTGGTGTGTTATCATCAGCATCAAACGGGATCTGTAGATATATTGGTGAATGGCTACCTTCAAAGCAACTGCATGCGAGTCGCTGAGCGCATCTTGCACTTCTTGTTTAGTAAAATTGAAGTGTCTTCTGAGGCCTTGTGGTTGAGAGTAGCTCTTCATTCTTCCCATTAGGCTTTGGTACCGTGCCAGCATGGAATCAAGATGCTTCTCCCGACTGTCCAAGGTTGCTCGATGTAGCCACTGCTCTACTGCTGGAATGCCCGTATATCTCTGGCTTGGAAAGCCAATCAATGGAACATCCCTCTTTTCCAGCTCCCAGAATGCTTTCGTGGAGACTGGAAGTACTGGAAGCCAGCTTTCATCCTCGTCCATGTCTGTTCCGCCGTTTTCAACTTCGGCTTCGAGGTCTCTGATCTCGTCTTGACGCGTCAAAAAGTCATCGTGGATACGTTCTTTAATATTCCTGTTCCTCATCTGACTTGCTTTGTGATGCAGCCAATCCTTGAGATAGTTGATCTCGAACATGAGTAGTTTCTCCGTCGCATCGTGCTCTGCCGTAGTGCTCGCAACATTCTCCTAGGCTGCGCGAGCTGAGACATCGACCCGATCCATGACACGAAAGTTTTGGACAATATCATCAGATACGTCATCTGGAAAAATATCAGCAGTGAGACGAAAGCCTAGGCAAGAATAATATTCAGTACTTTGTGTAATGGCAGTGACTAGGGGGTTCTTGAGAGCAGGCATGGGCTCGTCATCTAGCTCTGCCTTCACCTTTTTTCTCTGTTCATTCAGATGATCCTGCAAATTGGCTCGCTTTTTTATCAGCATCTCAAGGTGGGATTGCTTTTTTGTAACTTCGGTGTCGGCCTGGAACTCAACACAGCCATTGATGTAGTTGTCGACGGATAGGTCATCCATCTTGGTCAAGACGACGCAGAAGCTCTTGGAGTCCAGTTGGCCATTCATCTTCAGCTGTAGCTGAGAAAAGCCGTTATGTATGAGCTCATGGCTTTTCTTCTCATCAGTCGCCCGTTGAATGGGGCTGACGATCATTCGCACATCAAGTTTTTCTCTGAAGCTCTGTGCGATCTCGCCACGACTGTCGACCGCATCACCGCAACCAGGAAGGTCAACCAGGTGAATGCCTGATTTCAAAATATTCGACTTGACGTAGATGTCGACCTTTTCGACCAACGGCCATGCTGAGAAAGGAACGGTACCGCCATGGTACCCCTCTGTCGAATCCAGGTAGGGCCTCACAAAGCGGGAGAACTCCTTCTTGTCAGAACTGTGCAGGTACTTGCACTTGGCATTAAGTAGCCTCGAGACAGTCAGGTTTTTGTTGAGAATCTCGTCGACAGCTAACTTAATTGCTTCAGGTGTCGTGTAAGTGGTGGCGTATCTATTCATTGCTCGTTTCTTCAGTCGCCAGACGGCAGTAACCTTGGGCATTTCATGGTCAATGATGGATTGAGATATGGCAATGGCCTGTGCCTTGTCGTTGTAGTCATCAAAAGTGGTGGTGTTGATGCTCTTCAAGTTGTTCAGCTCGTTTAACAAAAGGGCGAGATCTTTTTTGACATCTTCTAGATCTCGGAACCTGACCAGAGCGCAATATTCGTGACCGGGAGTGTCGTCGTAGTTCCAAGATACCTCCGCAACAACGGCTGTGGCGGCGGCCTCCTGTCCAGAGGGGAGTAACTCTTGACTTCGCAGTAGTGATCCTAGAAAAGAAGACTTTCCGGCGCCGGTAGGGCCTTCGACGCCGACCCGAACTGCGTAGCCGCGATGGATTTCCCGAATTGTTTCTGGATAGAGCATGGTTAGATAAAATCATGCTTGTTAATACTGTTCCCAGAGAGCCATAAACACTCACCGTACTCTTTGAGCCACTGAGCGATAATGCCGTGTTCTATGGCTCCTCTGGAATCGCCTGGCTCGCCCTTGCCTGTGCTGACCTTAGAACTAAGCTTCTCCTCGAGCTCTTTGCAATGTTCTTCTGCTTGCTGCAGTGCCTGCTCCTTTGTGGAGAGACGATGAGCATCATCGAGGCCGTGGCATACAACCCATTCAGGTAAGCGAGGCCAAGATATCGCAGCTGGTGCTTCGGTAGCCTGGCGCTTCGGGGTCAAGAGGTTATTTAGTGCATCTGGGAAGGGGGATGCCTGACGCTTCACGCCCTTCGACCAGTCTAAAGCCGTGTTGTCCATGGGGGCTAGACTCAACAGACCACGATGCCCAGTACGTTTCTGTAGGTATTCTAGTAGATGTTGCGGAAGCGTGGACCAAATATGATAGAATCGGAAGAACACACAGTGAAAGGGGGAACTCTTGGAAAGCTTGGGATCAAAGAGGGAAAGAGTTGGCGGGATGAGAAGACCCCTTGACGTGAAAAAAGGTTGAAGTGATAGGAGGAAAAGTTGAAGGTGAATTAAGGAGTGTTCGATATGAGCGGGAATAATGGGAAGAGGACTTTGGTGAATGAACAGGAGATAGTGGTCGAATACTGAGGCCAAAGTGCAGGGTAACTATACTCACTTGACGCTGCAGAGTGGAATATGGAGGAAAGCGAGAGAATCACAGAAGCACTCTGAACGAAACCAGAGATGAATGCAAGAAGTGAAAAGATTCAAGCGGCATAGAACACATCTTTACCTCAGTGTATTAGAGAGGTGGGTGGGCATTGAGGCCCAAGGCTGGAGTAGCAGTTTGAGCGCTCCTCAGCCAAGGTACTCCAGCAGATGACCCGCGTCCTCTGTGCTGTGTTTTGTTCTTATTAGTCTTCTTATTCCCTAATCACAACCCTATCTAGCAGTATTTCTATCCATAAGACAAGTTCATTGTCAATACAACTTGTATTTGACCGATCACACAGGTACAAGTAGACCTCACTCAGCACCACTATAGCACTCATCAGAGCTTTAGTCCATCCAACCAGCAAGTTCATATTATGTTCTTCTCTCAAACTATCTTACTCTGCTGGTCTACTAGTTTGCTATGTTCTTTGAACCGTCTAACTAACCCCGTCTCTTCATCCCTCTCAACTCCACCCCCAATCACAACGCCGTTCCTGCGACATCCAAGAGCCACTAGACTTTTTCCAACGACATTATAATCCCCAAAGAAAGCATGGGCACGCACATCAGCGCCTGTAGTCAACCCATGGCCCAGGGTAACACCCCATACATTACCGACCCGGATTGCGTGGGCAGCCGATGCGCCATCCCGCTCCAGCAGGACAGAGTAGACACAGCCCGTATACACCACCGCTCCTTCTGCCGCGTTGGCAGGGAAGTCCCAGCGTTTGCCGTCCGTGGAAACGGGATGCCATGGTGTCACCAGGACATTGCCCAGCCGGCACAGAAACTCCTTCTCAACTGGCGTCTTGAGCACCATGGCGACACGCCTCGAGCCCCGCGGTGTACACACTTTCAGGCCCCGACGGAGCTTCCTGATCTGCACGACCCGACCCGAAGCGAGTGTCACGTCTGTAGATGCCGCGAAACACACGCCGCTGACGTTGCGATACTTGCTCATGCTGAAAGAACTGGTGGGCAGAAAGCTTGAGCCCGAGTACTTGTGATGGCCGCCGCCACGACGGATTTGTCGGTCAACTGACGGCTCTGGGGCGGGAAGATTGTCAAACGCCTGGTCAAGAAGATCCCGGCATGACTCAAACAGAGGACTTTCGTTGCAGTATTGAAGAGGGCCAGGATCCTTGAATGAATTGCAGATCTGCCGGCTATGCGCGTTCAGAAGAGAGAGCAAGAAGTGGCAACCCCATCTCTTGAAATATTCTTTGCTCTCGATGGCGAGGAAGACCTGTCCTTTGGGTTCTTCAGCTGAGATATCTTTCATAAGCGATACGTTCTTTGGGTCGTCAAAGGACCTGGCAGGGATGTCCTGGATAAGCGTGAGGAGCTCGTCTGCCCTGGCTGTAGCTTCTTTCTTATCGACCTCGTGCTCGCCATCCTCCTTGAGAGGAAAAATGGACGAGATAAAACTGCAGAGGAGGGCTCTGGACTCATGGTAAGCAATCTCGGAAACGGGCAGATCGCTAATGTCAAGCACGCTACGGCGAACCGACGTCACGGGAACGAAAGGCACGTCTTTGGACGCCAAGCCATCAGGAACTGTGTGGTTCTGAGAATGATCGCCAGACTTGACGTAAGCCAGAGAGGCGGTGACAAGAGAGCTGTTATCACTGGCCTCTTTCGATGACTGGAGCATCGAGAGGTTCTTTGCACGGATAAAAATATCCCGGGACTGGCCATACTGTAGGTTGCCAAGGTTCAATGTCAGCTCCATGGCACTGTTCTCCGAGCCATCCACAGCCTCGGGAGGCTGTTGATCCACCGAGGCACCTGTCGTCTCCTCCAGCTCCAAGATACTGGAGTAGGTGAGCTTCAGGACGGCACGGGTGGCAAACGTGCTCTGCAGGTTAGCGACCGCGTGAACAAACACGGTGCCAATCATGCCGGCGTCTGGGATGAAGGCATAGTTGCCGCCGCCGATTTCTGCAATAGACTTGATAAGTCCTGATCGGAGGTGGTAGCCAAAGCCAAATGTGTGAATAGAGGCTGGGAGCTGGCCCATGGCGCGTATCTTGGGGATGAAGCCGGCTGCGGGGTTCCTACAGGAGAGTAAGCGCGATATCGCAAGGCAAGTATGGACGCCTACATGTGGTTTGGCATGCCGTCAGTGAGTACCATGACAGCAGGGACATTGGCGGAAGATTCCAGGTCCTTGAACAGCTTGATACCTTCCAAGATACCATGCCAAAGGTTGGTGGCATCCATGTGCGTCATGCTCTTGATATTCCTCCGCGCAAGGTCTTTATTCGCATTGGTCATGGGTATAAGAGACTGAAGAACCTTGGCCTTACTTCCGAATGTGACTATACCAAGACGATCGCCTTCGTTCATCGTCTCAATGATAGTACGAGCGGCGTGCTTTGTAAGATCAAGGACCGATAGGCCCGCGTCCTCACTGCCCTCCTCTCCAGGCACGGGAGCAGCTGTGGCCATACTACCTGAGATATCGATAACGAGGACGATGTCACAAGGAACGTGTGGTATCTTCGTAGAGGGAGCAGTGGGGGGTTGTATCTTAACCAGCAGGCCATTTCTGTCTGGTACAGGCTCTAGACGAAGGGTGGCGTCTTCTGCAGAGAAGAATATGGGCTGATGAGGAGCAGAAGGGCCGCCGACGACATCGTCCTGGCCTTTCTCATTGCTGTCCTCTTTCTCATTGAGGTTGGCATTCTTCTTTTCGTGATTATCATTGCTGTTCTTTTTGCTGCTGGCGCTGCCGCCAAAGAGTTTGGTCCAATTCTGCGATTAATGAGTTAGCACCAGTAGACAGCTGAACAACTAGCAAGACTTACAACCATGATGAAAGATGTGGCCGTATCGAATGACAAGTTCTACTAGAGTGTTTGTTTGACCTTGAGAGGTGTAAAATGAGAGACTGTCGCCTTTTGACGGACTCAGTCTCAAATGCCAAGTGTATGTAAGCCGGGTAAGCTGACAAGATGAGAAAGTCAACTTGCCAAGTCGGAGACCAAGAATGATATATGTACTCCGTATGAGTCCAACAATGGCCTAAGTCACACCGAAGCCCAGTGTCAGGAGGCTGTGCGCCTCGTTACGACGGCGTATCATAAGCCGCCCCCGAGCCAAGCCATACATACAGCTGAAGCCCGCTCGAGCGGCTTATTATTAGCGAGTTATGCCTAAAAAGCTTCAAGGCTAATCTCTGCCAATCCATAGCTAACTCTTTTCTATGGTGGGTATCCGCGTTTAGTTGGTGTTATGTTGTGTTGTTGTTCTGGCTGCAAGTCAGATCCCTAGGCTGTGAGGCCGGACCTTGGGCCGAGATCTGCCTCGAGGTAACAGGATGAGAGCCTAGCTTCCCCTCATTTCTTAGTATAGAAAGGTCCGAGTCTGAGTTTGGGTGCTGGTTCGAATTCGTCTTCATCTCTACTTACCTCAGTAAGTGGTGAAAGAGGCCAAAGAGTTTGGCTGGGTACGTACCTCAAGGCAGAAATGCTGGCGGACCGCAAGGCAGTGCAGGCTTCACATTACGAGGCAGGCCGCCACGCGACATCACGTGAGCCTAAGGCAACCTTTTTAGAACCTCATCCCAGAGACAAATGGATCTAGAAGATTATTTGTACTAAATAGCCTGCTAAAGATGAGAGATTGAGCCTCAAGTATATGCCTTTCCCTCAGCCCTAGCATGCTGTCAAGGGGCACGTGGGGTTCTATTCTCGTGGATTCAGCCGGCGAGGCAGGATCAATTCGACGACCAACACGCAGCAAGTCAGGGGTTAATCCTCACCAACGCCATCACCGACTAGTTAAGTCTTAGTGTTTCTATTGTGTAGTCATTTTCTTGAGTCAAAAGCGAAAAGATGGCCTGTTGAAGAGAGAGGACCATCTCAATACAGACAGATTGCTCTAAAGCTGCACCGCTCATGAAAGCAGCCGGCAGCTGAGCCAAGACACAGGCACATGTAAACCAGTGTTACAAAGGCAAATCGCGCGAGAAGTGCACAAGTATTTTTTTCATTTACCTAGAGTCAGTGGTTAGGAATCATCTGAACTTCTGGCTCTTGGAGCAATTGGGTGAGACTTTGCGTTTGGACCAGGATCCTGATCCAGTCTGGATAGCTCTGATCAAAATTCGACCCAGCTGGACGGCATATTTCGAGCCATGGCACTCATGTTAGCTTTGAACATCACAGGCCGCAGTTTATCCCGAGTGTCACGGGTTTCATCCGAATCGACAAAGACGTCCACGGGTGGCTGCGTGTGGCGTAGTCTGAGATCGGAGAAGCGCATATTACCTACGGAGTAGTTATATCGGTAGACCAAACATGAAACCGTGAGAGATCTACCTAGTTAAATACCAGATCACACTCGTTGTCTGCCTGATTAGCGAACTGAACCTACAAGACAAGAGGTAGTCAGTGTCTACGGAGTACTATGTAACCTAGAATGAGTCTGTAGAATAGTGTAAACAGGGTCCAGGCTGGTAATCTTCAAGGCGGCAGTGAAATCGGTGGGTTGGGCCGTTCAATGTTGCAGCGCATGTTGTCCCCTGAGACAAACCCTGAGTCGGCGGCTTCCGACGACAGGGATGGATGCTCAGTGGATCCCCGGATGCCGCAGGCAGCAAATTGCGGAGAGCTCCTTGTCCCAAAAAGTGTAAGAGCATGGGTCAGAAAAATAGAGGAAGGAGAAAAAAAAATGTTTGAAGATCCCCAGTTGCTCCTGCCTCGGTCTCCTCCTCTTCCTCTATTCTCCTCGGGCATTACCCTCTATCTTGTCCCCGTCGCGCGTCTCCTACTCATCATTCTCCTTCCATCTCGATTCCCTCCCTGCGACGTTTGTGATACTCTGAAAAATAGCTGCCAAAATGGTCGAGAAGCTCTACGTCACGTACAACGATGTAAGAACTACCCCGCCACCCCGCCTTGACGATAGTGAGGGTGGTGATGCGCCTTGCGATTGCGCCCAACGCGATGCAAATAAAGTCGCGAGCATCGAAAATGAACCGTGAAGCTGTGGCTATCGACTAGCTACTTTCCTCTCGAAAGATGTCAACAACCGCAGCTCTTTGCTGTTGTTCGTCAAAAGCAAGGCTAACATTGCTCGTTGTTCCAGGTGCACAAGATGTGCAAGACGTCGGGCGAGAAGCTCCTCGCCGACTTCCAGCCCCAGCTCATGATTGCTATCGGCGGCGGTGGCTACGTTCCGGCTCGAATTCTTCGATCTTTCCTCAAGACGCCCGGCTCACCCAACATCCCCATCCAGGCCATCGGCCTCTCCCTCTACGAGTCCCTCGGCAATGATGAGGTCGAGGCTCCTGGCACCAAGGTTACCCGTACCCAGTGGCTTGACATGACTGCTCTCGGCCAGATGGAGAACCTTGTCGGCAAGCGAATTCTCATCGTCGATGAGGTTGACGATACCCGTACGACACTCGAGTACGCCGTCAAAGAGCTTGAAAAGGACGTTGAGATTGCTCGTCAACGCATGGGTGACGGTGCTCCCGCTCCCAAGACCGAGTTCAGCATTTTTGTCCTCCACGTATGCACTGCTCTCAAGTATATCGTGGCTACATGCTAACAGCTACTCTAGAATAAGGACAAGGCCAAGAAGGGCAAGCTTCCTGACGACATGTTGGCCAAGCGCTACTCTGCCGCCGAGACTGTCGGCGATGTCTGGATCAACTACCCATGGGAGGCGATAGATATCGACGAGCACGACAGGCTTGCCGCCCAGCAGACCAAGACGAACTAAAATGCCATGCTACGAGATCTTGGGGTTGGAAAACGGGCGCACACGCCCGCAAAATAGCGCTCGATCATGATGAATGATTTATTTATGAAGTTACCAATCTAAAGCACTAGATTATATTCCGCTGTTCCTGAACACCTTCGCTTTCCCAATATGCACCACTGACCAACCTATACCAGAGTCATGCGCCTTTTTCAAGAGTCAATCTTTTGTGTCTGATCGAGTACGGCGCCTGTTTCTCTTCCGGGAGTCTCTGTCATCCACATTTCACGGCACTGAATGCTTCTCGGCCATAATGGCGATTTGCTCGCGGGCATTCCACGCTGAATTCTCTCTGCCCGCAGTCGCCAGGTCGATTCGAGTTTACACAGAAATAGATTCGCGTACCTGGCACTGCCGGGAACTTCGTCTTTTCTAGATAATAGCGATTTACTAGCTATGAGGTAGGTCTTCGAGAAAACATCCCATGTCGATGCTACCACCTGGTCGGGATCGTGCTTGGGGTCGGCATTTACTCCGAAGACAGGTCGTGGCCATGCCGGGTTCTCGATCATGGCGCTCACCAGAGACTCCGGTGAGTATGTAGCTTTATGGAAGGGCTTGCAATCATCAAAGCCGGTCATCCAAAGTTGCACCTTGTCCCGCTTGGTCCCGAGCAGGAACTTGACACCTCGGGCGTCGAGGTGACATCCCCAGTGAAGAATCGCCAGTGTTACGGCCATAGTGTTGGCCCAGTCGAAGACCTCGTCTCCTGCCTCGCGCCACAGCTGGTTGATATACGCTGGGCGACACATGATCTTGATGCTCTCTGGTTCCATGGTGGTTGCCAACTCGCCCATGCGGACCTCGAGCCTAACTTGTGACAGGCTAGGATCCTCAAGAACACGATCCTGCTGGCCGGAACTGATCCAAATTTGGGTGAGGGCACGGGCATGATGAGAATGCAAGGGCGGGATGTAGGCCATTGTGAAGCCCGCAAACACGGAGGCTATGCCAGAACGGCTACGAATGACGATCTTGGAGTTTGGCGATGGAATAGAGATCCGACGGGGTAAATCGTCCCATAGCTCTTGCGTTGCTTCGTCCCAGAGCTCATGCATAGTTTCGTACACTTGCTCGTGGCACTGCAACTCGTTGGCTACGCAGTAGGGATTGCTGCCAAGTTTGGCGACATAAGTCTTGTTGCCGAACTGCGTGGTATAGATGTTTGATCTCAGGGTCGAAACCATCTTGGTAAGTTGATGTTCCCTGGTATCGGGGTCTGGCATGGGAGTGCGTGTCCAGAGCAGGATTCTATTGACTCGGTCGGCGAGACATGTGCTTTCAAGAGGCCCGAGGAGATCAGCGATCGACCACCAAGTGAGGCGAGCGGGCTCGGCGGGCTTGATGCTGATGTAGAAGGTGTCGTCGCGTTGCCCAAGGGTATATCTTGTGGCGAGAATGACATTATCCTCTGCGGTATCCTTTGTGCAAGACATGATATTTGTAGCTAGGTTGGTCCCAAGCTCTGTCAAGGCAAGTCAAGTATGTTCTGGCCCCAAGATGCACTAGATAAGAGTAAGAGGATCAGAAGTATTGAAGCAGTGCTGCGAGGGACGGCGTAATACTGGGACGATTGTAATGGATGGTCGAAGATGAATGGTATAAGAAGACTGCATATCTACGACAAAACAATATGGTAGACTATATATTAGCCATGGTCGAGTTATAAAGTTCCGTGGAGCGCGCAGTCGGAGAAAGCTCAAATAAGGTCAAATCCAACGTCTATTTCATCTAATCGTCAACTCTATCGCTGTCAACGCCCCATTATTCAAGGCTGTGATGGGGTATATACTCTCTAGCGGCAGATGCTCAATCATCATGCACCCTCTTTAAGTGCATCCTCGCGTATCAACCTCCCACCGTGCCTTCGCGAGCATGCCTCTCCTTTAAGCGCTTCTCCTGCTTCATAAACTCCCTGATGCCCACGGGCACACTCTCGTAGAGGTTGTCGTCCCAGAGATCCTTGGCGATCTTTGTCTCGCCCACAGCCGGCGTCGACCAGTTCGACTCTGATCCGCCGCCGTCAGAGTCCATCGACCCCTCTGCCTTTTGCAGGGCCGCCTGTGCCTCGGCATTCTTGAGCGTCCACTCCTCCATGTCCTCGCGGAAACCTTCCCACACGCAGTTTACGCACCCGCTCATGCAGCAGTTGTCGGGCTCTTCTGGTTTGGGGGGCACGAGGACGCCCGCGATGTAGGTGGACTTTGCCGTACGGGCGGCGAGACGGTCGGACTGCTCGACGGGGCCCAAGAGGCGCGAGCCGAAGATGATCTTGGCTCGTTCCTGTGGCGTCTGCGGTTGCGGGCCCGAGTCGGGCTCTGCGGTCGTGGTTGTTGAGAAGGAGTCGCTTTTCACTGTGGGTTCCTCCTGTGCTGGAGGAGGTGCTTCAGGGTCTGCCGAGTTTGGGGGTTCTTCGGGCTTTTCTGGTGGGATTGGCGACGGGTTATTGAGGATTGTCTCGTAATATGAGCCGAGTGGGCTTCGCTGTGGCCATTCTTCTGTTGTCTGCTTGGGTACTGCGCTGAAGGCTCGTGATGGTATAGCTGCGGTTGCGGAGGGCCATAGAGGTCGTAGCCTCGGTATTATTCGGGCTGGCAATGGCATGGTCGCAATCGAGCGCTACTTTTATTTTGTTTTAATTTCGGTTGATTTTATTGAGTTCCGTATGCTGAGTCGTCGATTGAGGTCGTGCTCGTGGGTGAGGAAGTTTAGTTGGTGATGCGGCGCAACGGATCCGAGAAACATGGAGTTGACCATCTCGGAGTCCGTTGCTTTTGCCTCGGACGTCATTGGGGCGTGAGATGGGGGGTGTGTGGAGGGGTCTCTCAACTTTTTTTCTTTTGGAGTATGTCACATGACCTATGTCACATGCTTTCGCGTCACTCCAATATGCTTGCTGAACTTTCGACTGACATTTTTCAAGGCATGATCAAAGGCTTTAACAGCTCAATAGCTCAATTATTGTCTTCTGTTTCATTCCTGCGAACTAACGGCGTCTGTCTCCATCAATCATCATCGCCCGGCGGCGGCTCAGATTCTACGAAAACAGCCTACCCTTTTCGGTAGGCGGTGAAGCCCACCTAACACGCGACGGGGTCTTGAAGTAAACAACGACCAATGCGACAAGACCAAATGAGACTTTGGAGATATAAATCTTACACAGACCTGTACATGAGTCTCTTTCGCAATTAAAACGATATAATCAACTTTCTCACCATGGAGGAATCCGCCCCAAAGAGGCGTCGTACCTCTCCGCGTACTTCACTCAACATCGGCGGCACACCTCCATCACCAGAACCCGTGTCACCGCGACGTCGGCGACCATCCTATGCATCACCAACCAAAGCAAGTCTTGCGCGTCACAACCCAGATGTGCTTCAGAGGAGAAACTCCAGATCTCCCGAGAAGACTGTCGACGCAAGACCCTCAATTGGCATTGGATTTGAGCAGAGTCCCTCGGAGCTTCTCGCATCACACTTGGCTAGGAGCAGGTTAGTGAGCGATGCTCCAACGCCAGTGGGTGAGAGCTCGACTCCGGGGTCAGGGAGATCACTACGACGTATAGCAGGTGGAATGGCTGCTGCGGCCAGGCGAACCCCGTCGAAAATGAACCCGCGTCCTGTGCCTGCACCAGGTCCTGAAGACGACGACTTCAATCCTTTTCGCGGTAAGGTTCTGCGACGGTCACCGACTGCTGGAGCACCCATGCCGACTGATGCACCTCCTGCATCCATGCCTGAGCCTGAGCTGCCGCCTCCGCTTCAGGATTCTCCGCCGCCCGAACCTCCTGCTTCAATGCCAGAATATGCGCTGCCTCCAGCTCTTGGTGGGCCTGCCAGTGAGTCTGAGAACGGCTCTCCCGCGCCCTTTGAGGCTTCTTCAGTAGCGGAACCCGCAGCACTACCTGAATACTTGCCTGAAGACCTGCCTGAAGACCTACCTGATGATCTACCTGAAGAGACATCACCACCTAGAGCTGTCTCTTCAAGCGAGGTCCCATCTCCAGCCGTAGCTCGTTCGCCAACTGGGTCTCCCCCAGCACCGGAACCCAAGCCTGAGGACCGCCCATCAGATGAACCGCTACCACAGGCATCTTCCTCGCCGGAACCTCCTCCAGCTTCGATGCCCGAGCGAGAACTACCGCCGCTGACCCAGCCGGATCCTCAAGATAAACTCCCATCCGCGTCGCAGCCAGTACCGAGGCTCCCGCCTTCAACACGCGACGCCACACAACGCAAAAGCTTTCGCAATAGTCCAATTCGATGGAGGGAGTTGTCTCAGCCCAAGGACTCGCCTTTGGCGAAACCCCCCTCACGGCTCTTCGAGAAGCCGAGAAAAAGCTTTCAGCGTGCCAGGTCACCTATCAAGGCTACCCAGCCTGGATCTTCAGGTGAAACGGTGCCGGAGCCTCGGAAGCCCCGCGAGTTTGATCCAGACTCGGCCAAGAAAAAAGAGAAAACCGCTCTCCAAAGACAGATTGAGGATCTGAAGAAGGACCTGGAGACTGCGCAAAAGGAAAATGAACGTATCCGACTGATGCAAAAATCAGGGCGAGCATTGGCCCCTTCGAATCAGGAGGCGCTCATCGACCTCCTTGAGCGTTATCAAGGGCCTGCGGATAGCGATTCGACGAACGCGGCGTCTCAGCAACTAGTCAAGGCAGCGTTAAACCCTGCTGCCCTGCTCCCTTTCGGCAGGGCGCCAGCTCCATTGATCTCGGTATCTGCTAGTGATACAATGACTGGCATCAAATCGCACCATCCCGTCTCCATGACGGCAGAAGAGGAATTGCCGTATCTGGAGCTATTTAGCCCTTTTTCGATATCGTCAAATATTTCAATTCTGCCCGAGACTCCTGAAAAGCCCTTAAGACAGCTTCATGCAATTAGCTTTCGGTCACGCGAGATACAGGGTCTATTCACGGCTCGAGTGGACATGATCGTGAATGCGGCCGATCTCACTATTCTCGACCTAAATGTCTTGGCCCTTGAACCATCTGCAAAGCCAGAACTTGGCCCCTTTGTCCAGAAAATCTGCACGGGCGACTGCAACCGAACGATACAGCGGAATATCGGCGTTCTGTCGTGGGCCATGAGTGAATGGCTGCGTCTTGCAGTCGAGAGAGCAGGGCTCTGGTGCCAACTAGACAAGAGTCTTGGGTCCAAGGATGGAATAGCCGAGGCTGCGAGCCATATACGAGCAAGAAATTCGAAGCGGAGGAAGAACGACGAAGACGAGGATGAGGACTCGTCGCTAACACAAGTCGAAACTGTGAATAAAGTGGACCTCCTCCGCTACATGGGACAGCAATACTTTGATATATCGATACCCCAGAACGATACAGACGAGCCGGGCGCAGTGGTGCGACTTGAATGGAAGGTCCAGTTCGACTGGACGGGAGAAGCGCAGACCAAGTTGGCGGTTATGACTGGAGTTCCCGGCAAATGTGAGTAATACAAGTACATATTTGTACCATCAACTAATTCGGTATGGTACAGGGCATCAAATGGACGAGCGAGGATCTCTTGGAAAGATTCCGATGTTGTTTGGGAACCTCGTCCATGGCGGAGAGAGTCCGGAACTAGCTGTGCGCACCATTGTGGCGCTTGTCGCCGGAGAGACTTCATGATGAGACCAGAATTGTAGACAGGATGGATGTTAGACGCTTTGACGCAGCCTTATACCACTCTTGATAAAGAGTTCCTCACAGCGCGGGCCGCATGAGGGACGAACAAGATAGCAGATTATTGTAATTAATGTGTTTGCGACCGTAGCCACGGCATTTGATATGATTTTACTGTAACAAACCCCCTTTTCCTCTATCCACTAAGATGTCGTTTAATTCTGCATCGCCCGCGCGTGTAGTTTAGTCGACATCGACACCCAGCTGTCGCAGTTCAACCTTGGCCTGCTCAATCTCGCCCATGAGCTCCTTGTGCGCGTTGGGAACGTCATTGAAAGTGAGGATGCCCCAGCCGAGGCGGAAGAGGAGGAATGCGCCAAAGGAGACGAGGGCCCAGAAGGGAAGCTGTAATCGCGCGTCAGAGGTGATTTCCGACAAGAGTAGGTCCGAGGGGAGACGTACGACGGGGACGATCTGCTCCTGGATGAGGAGAGGAAGAGGAATGAGCTCGAAGAAGAGGGTGAGGTAAAGCTATGTTGTCGCGAGAGAGTTAGCGAAGCCTTGAATCGAAAGGGGGGGTTGGAGCGTACGGAGGTGACGAGGAGGGCGAGGGAGATGGTTTGCTGGGCGCGAGTCATTTTTGCGGTCTTTGGTCGGATAAAAGGAGTGGACGCGTGAGGGCGGTGGTGATGTTTCCTGCGATGGGATGGTTGTCTAATTATTCGATTATCTTGAGGAGACGTGTAAGCTCCATTGTCAAGGGTCGCGCTTGAATTGGAAATTTCGTGATGACTAAGGTGGGGGATCTGTATTAGGTAAGCGGTTTTATCTCATTATCATGATCATCACCCTATGATCAAGTCTGATACGCTCACAATCACGTTGGTCATAAACCACTCTCACGACAATGCCCTGAAACTGATACTGAAGCATGCCCGTTGTCGTTCATATGTTCTTGCATCTCGAGGCCATAGGATTTCTTAGTTCAAGAAACCTCGCAGCATCTGCGAACCAAGGCCAGACAATCTCAGGCATGAGTATAAAAGCTCACAATTTTTAACATGTCCTTAGGGTAGTGCGGAGAGAAGTGATGAGAAGATATAAAACCAGTCCGATTCTACTATACATACTAAAGAAAACCCATCTATGCCGACTGTTATACACCCAGACTCCAAGCCAAATCTACTTCAACAAAGCCCTCTTCAGAATCATCCAACCAAACCCTTCGAAAAGCGAATATATACAGCCTGCCGTTGCTTTACTTCTTACTATCGCTACTCTCGGCTACCAAAGCCTAGGTCGCCCCGTCTCCTTTTACAATCCTCTGTCCTGGACGGTCCCAGGTCAAGTGACTGGATGGGCGGAAGAGTCGGCCGCCATTCTTCTGCAACGGTCGAATCCTGTCTCTTCCGCTTGCACGGGCACAATACAGCCTCCGCTGCCTTTGCTCTCAACTCGACATCGCGTTGGTACCCATGTGGCCTGTACGCCGAAGGATTGAAAGCCTTGTCGGCCGCTCCTAAGCTCGAATCATTAGGGTTGTTCCTCTGCGACTCTTCGGGCCGGCACGGGTCGTAAGGTAACTTGCAGACGCGATCCTCGTCGTCGAGAGCGTACCACTCGGCCTCGTAATAGTCGCTGAATGGATCTTCGTCAGAGCCAACGGCAGGCTCTAGGATAAGGATAAGCGAATCACTGCTCGCCTCTGGAAAGAATGACAGGGTGCCCTTGGGGCTCTGGATGGGCGAGGGCCTCGTCATGGCTGGTGCGTCCCATTTGATCTCCCGGAACTCGATGTCTTCTTCTTCGACAAGAGATGTATCAAGCTCCCAGGGTGGGATGTTTGAGATCCGCCGCGCTTGGGGCATGGCAATGTGCCAGTTGTTCCCAGGGCCAGTCTGAGGAGGTTGCGGTATGTTGTTGTCCATACTCTGGTTAGCGTTCATCCAGTAGGGGAGCGCTTGAGGCATTGCAGTGTTCCCGTCGCTTCCAAGGCCAGCCTGAGGAGCTTGTGGCGTGTTGTCGTCTATACTCTGGGTAGCGTTCATCCAGTAGGGGCGCGCTTCGGGCATAGGAGTATTCCAGTTGCTCTCAGGGCCAGTCTGAGGAGGTTGCGGCATGTTGTTGTCGATACTCCGGTTAGCGTTCTCCCAGTAGGGGCGCACTGTTGGAGACTGCCACAGACGGTTGGACTGGGCAGCTCGAGAGGTTGTTGGGAATTGGCGGAAGTAATACGGATGGTCTCTAAGGATGTCGTTCTGGCGCTCGATATTCTCGAGCCAGCAGAAGGGAATGCCTTGGAACATGGGGAACCCACTGTATCCCTTGAGGCAGGTCTGGAAGACGTTCTCCCAAGGGTGAGCGGCCAGGTCTTGCGCCGGACAAGCTTCCATACAGCCGACCCGGGCGAGAACCTCCCAGTCCTCCCTCAGTTCGAACATCTCCGCCCACAAATCCATCCACTGTGAATACAAGTTGCCGTGCTGTCGGACTAGGTGGGCTTCGTGCTCTGGGCTGTCTGTCCGGCATCCGAGGAGATAGTTGACGATCTCCTCTCCCTGGCACGCAATATCATAGAGATCAGCACCGACGTTGAAGAAGTCGCGGCGGATATCCATCTCGTAGGTCTGGAAGTCCTCATGATCCGCGGCCAGGGCGGACCAGTCTTTGATTTCCTTGAGACTGCCGAGGAGACCGCTGGCTTGCATGTACCCGGGGGTGATGACCATGTGGTACGGCTGCCAGCCGCGGCACGGGACGCTGGGTCGGGTGGCATCGCACATCTCTATCATGCCCGCGTAGCAGCACTCGCCGTGGATGGGGCACTGCGAGAACTGGGACCTGGGCAGATGCAGGTGCTCGCATGGGGCAGGGGCCTCGAAGGGGTGGAAGACGGAGGCGCCTGTCTCGGGGTTGATGAGTACTGGACGACGAGTGTCGCACCTGGTGAAGTGTACTAGGATGGTGAGGCACATGATGGGCTGTGGTGGTGGTAGACAAGATTGTGAATTTGGTGTTTGTAAGCAGTGGTTGATGATGAGTTGGTGTATGAGAAGAAGGTCGCTAGAGGCTGATGGTTGTAGCTGATGGTTGAGCTGTTTGGGGAATCCCTTCAAAGTGTTATATAACACATTTGCCTTCAAAGACGGCATTTCTTGTTCAGATATGCCTGAACAGTGGTGCAGCGCATGTTCTAATGTACCGGGACTGTTCAGCCGGAACCTTCTCATTGTTCGGGCTTGGACTATATGCAGGGACAAAGTGGCAGCACGGCTCAGTACCGTATGTTCATGTTGTTCTTTGATGGCATGAAAGACTTTGTTCGTTGTTCCAGAGGCAACACGGGCTTTCAACAGCTGGTGCGTGTCTAAACACTTGCTTAGTAGAAGTGAACATCGAATTCACTGGTAACATAGATTTCTTGGATGCTTTTGAAGCATCGGTAGAAGGGTTTGCTCTTTCGGTCAGTCAAAAGAACTTTGGCGAGAGACGGTGGCAGTTTATCTGACTCTTTACATAGGGGTGTTTTCGATAACTAGTTGAATCTATTCATCGTTTACGCCTACTGGAAGAACAGGTAAACAAGCGCCTGGTACTAAACATAAGTATTTGTTACCTTTTTCGGAATCACCTTGAGGGGATCCTCACCCTTCCTCAGAGCCGTCAACAACAACTGCATCCGTCCCTCGACCCTCTCATCCAGCCGTCTACAAGCCTCATCCACCGAGATACCCTCCTCTCCGCACATCTCCTCCACCTTTCGCACGATCTTCTGCCGCACACCCACGTAGTTGCTCGCGTACTTCCTCTCCTGCGGCGTCCCCAGTCGCCAGGCGATGCCGTGCCTGCGCTCCAGCTCCTCGATCGGAGGGTTGCCGTTGGCGCCGCGCTTGACCTCGTCCCAGACCAGGACGACGCTCTTGGGCATCCGGTGGTACTTGAAGCGTTTTTCGGGAGGCCCGGTGGCGTACCGGTAGCCTATGGATCGGGGGACGGCGTAGCGAGGTCTTGCGCCGAGGAAGGGGTCGGGGCGTTCTGTGATGGGGCTTAGGGTTCCTTCGTTATCCTCGTCCTCGGCCTCGTCAAGTATCGGGATGTATTCGAGATCGCCATCTTCCTCGGATGGCTCTACAGCTAGTGTGCTATTCTCCAGAGTTGACTGGGTTGATGATGTCGGCGCCTCGTGATCGCTGTCTATGTTGACTGGAGTCCATCGATCAGCCGATACGACTTCCTTTGATACATCCGACGCTTTTGAAATGACGGTATCTCTCCTTGAGGTATCATCAACGCGGCTCTTGCGTGAGCTTGCCAGGCCAGGTACGTTGTGCAAGTTGTGGCGAAGTCTTCGGGATGGAGGAACATAGTCATCCGTATCAACTTTCTTCCTCGTTCTCACTTGGCGCCGCTCTCGTATAGATGGATTCTTCCTTTTACGGGCTCTTTGCCCTGTGCTTCGAACCGGTTCTGCGTGCAGACAGGGCGTTGGCGGCAGGTCGTCAGAGTCGTCTTCGGGTGTGATAATGGATTCGCGGTTTTGATGGACAGAGCTATATCGTTGAGAGTGCGTCGTATTGCGCACTGTCTTTCTATGAGATGAAACAACCGTGTCAGTGTGCTTCGATCGCACTGCTCTAGGCTGCACACGCTTTCCGTCTGAACAAGAACGGACACTCGCTTCAGGGGCTGGAAGTGCCACCTCGTGCCGATTGATTTGCTGTCCCGAGAAGCCTTCGCAATCCAGAGCTTGAACTGCTCCAGCGTGTTCATGTCCAAGTTGCTCCGCAATCTTCATCTCGGCCCTTGTCATCTCCACGCCAACGGCAAACTTGCCCTCCTTGACCTCCTTCATAAAGTTGACGAAGCCGTCCATGAGCACCACGTGCATCTGGAGCCTGTTTTCGATGGCATCCATCCTTTGCCTCATTTCCGAGTTCTGTGCGAGTAGCTGTTCTGTCCGCTTCTTCTCCGCTTCGAGCTCGTGAGCGTAGTACTCTTGCATGTTGACGACGACACGGGCGAGGTCGAGAGGAACTTGGTCGACAGAGTGGTCGAGCCATGTCTCCCTCCCACTTCTTGACGTATCCTTCTCGCTCGGTCTGTCATCTTGGAGTGGCCCCAGTGGCTGGAGACACGGCGCAAGATGTACGGGTCGATGGCCGGCGTTCGGGGCGGTCTGGCCGGGCGGGCCTTCCGAGGCCGAGAGGCCCACCGAAGAAGGGTCCGGTGATCGGTTCGGAGATAGAAACATCGTGAATGCCGTATTTCTGGTGTCGTGAAGCAAATTACTCTCTGAAGTAGGTGATATAGAGAGCGGTGATTCGGGGCTGGTCTTCGGGCTGTTGTCCTTGGTGGCGAGCTTTTCGCTGCTTTGTACAAGATCCATCGGGTGCCTTGCAAGATAATTTATGAATAAAAACGAGAACAAAGTCAGATCGAGGTCAATATTTGGCGGAAGGTCGTCCATCTTGCTCTCTTGCACAGACCATATTCAGCCTTGGAGAACAAAGAACATCACGGGCCTCATCAACTTCACCCAACAGCCGATCTTGAGGTCAATTTCGTTGCTTTCTTGATTAAGACTAAATCTGAACTCGATATCAATGCAAAATGCCAAGTCTGTATAGCAAACTTAACTCGAAGAATCCTCACCATAATAATCATGCACCATCATCTAACATAGATCATACTTTCTGTTATATGCTTGCTCCACACGCTTCAATCATTATCCTGTATCATGCGAATCTGTATGTCAATGACAAAAAGGCCAACGGGTATATAACGCCAACGATGCTGCTCCGTTTGCAATGCGAGAAGTTCCAGGGACGGAAGAGAAAAATAGACAAAAAAATTATCACAAAGCCGCCCTCGATCGATCAGATGTAAGTGGTAGAAGGCTGGGCCTCGCCCTTGCGGCGGCGCCAGAGACGCCATCCTTTGCGTCCACGCGCAGGCTTATCGCCAGCTGCCTTCTCATCGTGATCGTCCTCGAGCTCAAGTCTGTATCGACGAACGCTGCCCGAGTCGTCATCGAACGAGACGTGTCTGCTCTCCCGCGACATGAAGCAGTCCGGGACGAGATGCCTCATGACCCAGCCCTTGACACCGCGAGTGGCAGCATCGATGGCCGCGTACTCGAGACGGCGGGTGCGATCGCTCGTCCAGTAATGCGTCGTCTGCGGCGGCGGCGTGGGCACGGGCGTGGGAGCTCTCCGGACTTCGGGGGCGGCGTCGGCGAGCTGGACGGGGTCCGGGGATGGGAAGTGGAAGAAGGTGGCGGGCCGGGTTGCCGTGTTGGAGCGGACGAGGTGGAGGGACTGGTTGCTGGTACGGGCCGCCTGGACGGGATGCGTCTTGGCCGCGCGGCGGAGAGAAGGCCGGTTGCGGAACCGAGCTCGGACTCCTCCTGCTGAGCTGCCGCCGTTGGATGAGGACGAGTTGGAGGAGCGACGGCCAACTGAAGGGTGCGAGTTGGAAGTTGAGACTCGTCGCGGAGGTGTGTTGGACTCGTAGCCCGAGTCTTGTCTCTGCATCTTGGTAACTGTGGCAGGATGCTGCTCCCTCTGGATCACGGCATCGCGCTGCTGTCGCTGCAGCTCGAGCTGGAGATGCTCGAGCTGTTGGAGGCTTTTGCTGTCATACGTGACAGGAGGCCGCGGGGGCGAAGCGGGCTCGAACAACTCAGTGTCGTTGAAGCTGTGGTATGTCGTTCCGGAAGCTCTCGAGCTAGACCTCTCCTCCATGGCGGGGGGCACATTCGACAGCTCCAGGAGCGGGTTGGCTTCAAGACAGGGTTAAAGGTATTATGATAAATAAAAGTGAGAACGGGTAATAGTTTTGTTTGTGGTGTGAGAAGAGAACAAAGAATGACCAACAATGGCTCGAAAGTTGAGTTTTGGGGATTGGAATGATGGGCGGTATAACGTTATAATAGCACCTCGATTTCCCTATTTGAGCCAGGAGAGGGACCAATCTCGGGTACCCAGACCAGCCAAGTTAAGGAGAAATGTTCCTGCTCTCGCGGTGAAGCGAACGAACGTTGCAGGAGAAACACAGCTAATTATCGAACCAGGTTGAACAAGTTGCGGTCTGCAGGCTTCTTATTACGAACAGACTCTGCGGGTGGGAACCAGTAGCAGCGGGATTGGGGGGGGTCTAGACAAGGGCTCTAAACCACAGCAACCCGGTAGGCGCAGGCGCGGATGCGGGAATAGTTGGTAGAGGCCAGGGGGGGTCTTTGTCTATCTTGTCTTTGCCCGCTGGGATGATTGGGCGGTGAAGGGAAGGCCGGGTCAAGGCACGGCGAGTCGCGGTGCAACTCTTGCTGGGGGGAGGGGGCAACGACGGTTGGCTGTGGTGGTCTGTCTGTCTCATGCGCGAGAATAGCGTCGTCGGCTGTTTGTGATGATATCTCCACCTGGCGATCGAAGTCGTTGAGAATAGCCGGATGTGAAGCCGGTAGTGAGGAGGCCGTGAAGTCTTGTTTCAGAGAGCTGACAGTAACTAAGGTAAAAGGCAGGCTCAAGGAGAGCTGCAGTTTGTGTATCTCTGATCTGATGCTTTTGTCGAACGATGGTGATGATGGTAATCCTGTATGCGTTGTTTTTCACTCGGCCGGTTCTCTCTCTGACGCCGTTCCATATTAGTTTCATTCTTGTCTTGTTGTTGATCGTCCCGGTTCAAGCTCATGTCACCTTACCCTTCTCACACAAACTAGCGATTCCTTCTACGCACTATCCGATGTCGCTTTGTGGGGCCTTTCAAGGTGGCGATGGGCGACGGCTCTCGCGATGCAGCAGCAGGCGGATGGAGCCAACACAGAGGAAGCGTGGAAAATGGAGCCTTACCTGCAGCAGCGGGAGTAGAGTAAGGAACAGGATAGAAACAAGCGAGGTCAGAGAAAATGCGAAAATGGCACGCGAATATTTGCTCCCCAGCCAGGACCTTTAATATTTGGCAGCCTGAGCGCGTGTCGGGCCAGCAGCTATCAGATGACGTGCACAGAGAGCTCTTGAGTACTACCGAAGTTGACCTCTTTCACATGCTCCAGCTCTTGTGCTGCTCTTCTCTTTATCCATGGCTCAGAGACAGAGACAACCACGCAGCCACGCCTTGAACGGGTGAAACTAGCGATGGACCGCCCTTGTCACGTCCTGGCGGAGAGGGGGCATGGATGTGGGGTGATGGCCTCATCATCCGCTGAAGAAAGACATTCTCAGCCTGTCCTGATCATGGAGAGAGTCTAGACTAACTAACATGATTAGCAGGTCAGGAAGAAAAAGCACGACAGAGGGTAAATGCAGGTTATTCGATAGAAATATCGATCTGCCTGCAGGGTCTGCATTCTGCTGCAGACCAGAGCTTGTCGCCCCTCCTCCTCCTCCACCGGATGCACAAAAGGAACAGGGGATCTTTCAGGTCACGCAGCAGCCAGAGAGGGGACCGTCCGTGTGTGTGTGTGGTCCAGGGATTCATTTGAGTTAGGCCCCAGAGACTTGGCTTTTGCGGCCCGCAGGCGCTGCGCCTTTGTTTGTCATCGGGCCGGCCGAGGGGAGGACGGTGATCACAAGGAGTTCCGGGATGAGGCGGGTAGCCTCACTTGGACCGTGTAGATCTTGAGCAGATGTGTACATATCTAACAGGGCGGGCATCTCGACCTTGCTCAGGGCCCTCGTGTCGAGCATCAAGTGGTAGATTACAGATAGAAATGAATATCTCTCCTGTTGTATCTACCATCCGGACAACAACTCACCGTCAATCTATTTGCCCATATTAGGAGTATGCTTGCCCTTAGAATCACCGCCGCTTCGAACAATGCCTCGCTGGTATGCGTCTCGCCCATGATGCAGAGCATAGCTATCCAAGGCGAGAGTCACGATCTTGTTGATGGCGCGCCGGTGATTCACACATCGTCGGGAGGGGCCACAGCGTCACGTAGCGCCTCGTCTCCAAAAACGCCAATGATCCAACGCTTGAAACATTCTCAGCTCGCAAACTCATAGAGCATAGAGGCGTTTTGGCGCTCCGGGCCGAGGTAGGCCGGCTTTATCTTTGTGTCGTGTTGACATCTGGGCCGGCCAAATCATCTAGGGTAGGGTGTTTTCGACGGCATCATGACCGTCCCCCACGATTCAATGTAGGATTGGGCAGTCTGTGGGACGTGGTATTCATCCGATACGATCAAGATTGTGGTGTAATGAGATCTTGGCCATCGTGCAGTACTTTTTTTGAGGCCTACTGACAGCATGAAGTTCGAGTCGTTCACACCCTTTTCAGCTCTCAAGATATCAGCCATCTTTCACGTGTAGGTGACTTCAAGAATCCCAGGTCAATCTACCCAGGGCTATCCTTGTGCTCCATGTCACCGACCACGATAAGTCTGAACATCTGCCAGTCTGTCACTCAGTAACACATCTACTACCTATCGCTATCTTTGTAGGCAGCTTTCGTGGCGCAGGTCCCGTGTATCGGTAGGATTGGGGGCGCTTGGGGGTCACCACCAGGCACAAGCCCACAGCCTCGATCGCGACGTCGACCGTGATAACCGATGTCGGAGCCTCCAGAAAGGATTTTCGGGACGGCTACACAAGGGTCGAGCTTTTGTTACGAAAATGGCCTTCACATGCTCTTGATGCGACCCCTTCTAATGCACCGCGACGATCCGTGGCTTGATCATGTGCCCATCAGAGAGCGAACCAGAGACGGCTTCTTTAAGCGTAAAAGTCGACCTGCAGTAGAGAGTAGTTATCCCCGAGGTCATCGAAGCCAATTGTAAGCGCTTCCCCCAAGCTGAGGGTGACCCAGAAGAGTTCTGTATTGAGACGGAAGACATGACCCAATGCTTAAGCTTGTACTGGAGTATATCCAATAGGTTGGTAGAACGTATCAAAGCAGTCAGCACATGATTGGATTATGAGCTTCCTTCCATTCAAGAACCATAAGGTCACCTCTTAATTAACTAGATGATTGCTTGGAAATCTCTGTCTCTTGAGTGGAAGCTCGGAAATCCATATTGGCTCTGACTTTTAGCTGGTTAACTTACGTTAGTTGTTATTCAGTGAATAAGAGAAAGAGAAGGATTGATATGGCTTGAATGATAGGAATGACTGAGGAAAGCCGGCTCCAAGCCTGTTTTTATACTGTTTCCTACTCTGATCCCTTCTATGGCTGTAATAAAGTGCTAGGCCAATACCACCCATTCATTCCATGTCAAGTCACGTCGTTGTCGCTTCCGGCGAGATCTCCAAAGGCTGAGTTGGTTTGAGCAAGTTCACCTCTTCTCTTTGACCAATCGATCACCGAAGAATCCGAAGGCTTGCATCACGTAATCCGCAGCCGTGGACCTTGCTGGTTTAGTGATCCTCCATTCCGCGCGAGGCTCATCAGCGAAACTCTGCCTTGTTGAACTTGTGTCTCGCTCCCAAGGCTGAGTAGACTGGCCGTGAAGGCAACCGATCTCGTCACGAAGGGCGCCGAGCTGGAAGGGCGACACGGGATATCCTTCTCGTGGAGCGGATCCTGCCATGAGCCTGTCAGCGAGACATGGAGGGCATGAGCATGGCCATGAAGAAGAGCACGGTCATGGTCATGGGCATAAAAGTGAAGACTCTGTGCGACAACACTTTCTGGCATGTCTTTACTGGTATGCTTTGGCGGCTGTGCTGTTATTTGGCTTCACTTCGAGGTTGAGCTCGGCTTTTATTGCCAAGCAGAGGTGAGTCTCATGAACCCAACATGTTTAGATCGGATGCTGAAACTATACAGAATCAAGAGGAGGGACGCAGGAGAGAGCTCGGATGCGTCAAGATCATCTATAGAAAGGTGGCTTGAAACTCCCCGATATCTGCTGTCGAGGTTACCACTGTACAGTCGTCGTGCACCATGGCTCGCCGCCTTACCACTGCGGAAAGCTATCATCGTCGCTATATACGCTGCATTTGTCGCATTCCTCCTAACATGGAAAGCCATCAAGCACGACGACAACTATCGCGAGCGACTAGGCTTTCGCGCGGCCTGGATCACGACAACTCAGACCTCGCTGCCCTTCCTACTCGCCGCGCGCGTCAACCCAATCGGCCTCTTGCTTGGAACCTCTTACGAGAGGATCAACTGGTTTCACCGCTGGGTATCCCGTATCTTTGTCATGAGCGCAACCATACACGGCTCCTTTTTCGTCGTCGAATGGCTTGCTGCCAGCTTCTTCTGGACTGAGCTCAAGACAGTGGGCATGGTGAAATGGGGCATCGCAGCTTGGATCATCTTGGTCTGGACTCTTGTGTCGACATTGCCGCCGTTTAGACGCATCAAGTACGAGTTCTTTGTGCTGCAGCACATCATCTCAGTTGTGCTGTTGCTGCTGTTTCTCGTGCTTCATGTTCCCGAACATCACCTGTTCAGTATCTGGTGCGCCGTGGGCGTGTTCGTGTACGACGTCGTGACGCGCTCGGCGAACCCGGTCTGGCGAAACATTCGGCTGCGGTTCTCCCCGAGCGTCTCTGCCAGATACGCCTACCAAGCCCAGGTGGAGGCCGTCGACGATGAGCTGTCGGTTGTCACGGTTCGAAATGTCGGATTCAGCTGGACGCCGGGCCAGCATGTTCTCATCTGGTCACCAACGTTTCGCTGGGAATCTCCCCATCCCTTTACGATATCAAGCATACCAAATACCGAGCAGTCGACACAAACCATCCAGCTGACCTTGAAGACCAAGCGCGGATTGACAAAGAGGCTCAATACCTGGGCTCGCAGGTCGGAAATAGGCGGAGGAAACGGCAGTGTGCGACTATTTCTAACCGGGCCCTTTGGGGCTGTGCCCAACTGGAGGCAATACGAGAATGTGGTTCTCATTGCTGCGTCAACAGGAGGTTCATTCATCACTCCAGTCCTTGAAGACCTGCTTGCATCACAGTCTCCTGGCTGTGTCCGGACGATCAATGCACTATATATTGTCCGGCGTAAAAGCCATGTGGAGCCGTATGTTCAAAAGATCTCGCGAGTTCTTTCGAGAGCAAAGGAGATGGGTATCTCCGTCAGAGTAGAAGTCGCAGTCACAAAGGGCCCCCAAAGCGTCGCCGAGGCGGTCCTCCACGACGACGCCAACGAAAGCCGCGAAAGACTGATCGAACCAGAATGTCAAGGAGGTAGAGGCCCGAGTGTGGAGCTAGAACGATTTTCACTCGAGTCATTGCGATCTTCAGGAAGCGAAAGGGAAGAGCAGCTGCTCAAGGACGAGGTGGAACTTGGCCTGAATGATGACTACGGATACGCCGCGTCCTCGGTAGAACACAGCGAGGGACGGCCTGAGATCGCGACCTTTATCCGTACCGCGGTTGGAGATGTTCCTGGGAATGTAGCCGTGGCGGTTTGTGGTGGTAGTGCAATTGAGAAGGTGGTCAAGACAACGGTTGCGTCGCTTCGAGCGGAACGTAGGTCTGAAGGGATTGGTACAAATGATATCTTCTTGCATGTAGAGCGCTCAGATATATAGGCTGCTAGTTTTGAGTTATGATAATAGCGCGGAATTACCTATCATGAGCAACTTTTTTTTAAAAATCGACATATGAGGATGTTGATGTGTCATGTGAGCGGCGAGGATACAAGACTGATGCTACACTAGCATGGTATTGAACGGAAGCTTCTGTCAAATCTTTTAGGAGGATGGCCCTTGATATGGGAGATCCCGTACTCAACCCACCGGTCAGACCAGAGGTAACTGGAGTAACTGGACTGGAGCTCGATCTGGGCTCAGAGCGTCGTGTCAGTTGTAACGGCGGCTGCACTTTAAGGTCATCATATCTCGGGAGCATGATGAACCTGGTCGTCGGGCCGTCAATAACGTCCAGAAACCCAGGAAAGTGGAAGTCAATTGCCAGCCCAGATGGTTGCATGATTCTGGTGTGCAGCTTCAGTTGATCCAAAGCCTTTTCTAACTGCTATTGCTTATAACGTAACATCCTACGCTTTGTTAGAAATGAATATATCTCCAACACCAACGAGTGGGCATACTAGATCGAGAACAGGGGCGAGCGACGAGTCAAAGAACATAAAGACATTGTCCAGAGCTCAAAATTACCAATAATCTACAGCGTCAAAGCGTTCTGAGTTAATGACATCTCTGTTCGCGCTCAGACGATGAATACTTGGCATGTAAGGCTGTTTAGTTATCTTGTCCCTGAGCTAACGTCTATTGTTCATTAAATTCCTAGTATACAATGCCCACGATCCCAAACTATACTCAACTCCATCACACATTGGTCTGAGAATCACCATCAGAGACACGCTAACAAAACAGCCGTAACGAACTGACTTGACAACATGTTGCCTTACCAGCAGAAAGCACTTGATGCAGGCCGAACCCCTCTCCCGGACGGGCCGCCTGCCGCCCCGACTTCGGCCCCACTCCGTGCTCGGAGGAAGAACCTGCCGCAAGAACGGCACATTAACTCCAACTGGGAAGAGAACGTGAAGAGGGTGTTCGGAGACGAGATTGCAGGTAAGTGGAGATCCTTGGAGGATATGTTGGCCGACGAAGAGCATCGCGTCAAGGGATTGGAGACGCCGCATCGGCCTTGGACCGACGAGGATCTGGAGAAACTTGCAAGACTGAAAGCATGGGGCTTCTGGGAATATGAACTGACGGTTATTCTGAAGCGGACTACATATGCGATTCAGAATGCCCGGCGAAGACATAGGCTGATGCTAGAACCTATCATTGCGGACGAGAAAAAGCGCCTTGGTTTGTAGACCTCCGATTGAGTGGCGAAGAGAATGAGGTTTGTTCGCGGCGGATCCAGGTTTAGGAAAGATTCTAGGTCGTAAGTCTATAGATGGAGCGAGTGAATTAACATGGATTGGCCGCATAGTAGTGAGACGCCGAGCATGTAACTAGTAGCCACACGGTGATTTTTATAACCCGAGTTGCGTTCTCTGTGATTACCTGATTACTGGAAAGAAGTGCACTAGTGAATTGCCCATCTTTATTGCTTAGAACATGGTACCCCAGATCTCGAACTCTTGTTCCAAACGCTCTCAAAAGTTAAGAGTATTCCGGAACGATGATTCGAGGACGAATACCGACCAGATCCCGGGTAGTTTCTATGCTTACCGGAAAAAGCTAGCCGATACTCTTAGTCAAGATCCCGTTCTAAGATCCAAGAGCCGCCTCTCGGGAGAGAGTTGAATGACTGAATGACCGCTTCTGCTTGGTTGTCTGATAACCGAGTGATGCCGATGTTGGTCTGTGCCCATCTCGGCCGGGCGGAAGATGTGGGCCTTCGAGAAGGGATCCACTTCACGGCTCGGGCTCGGTTGACGGAGTCTCGAGCGGAAGGGCCGGGGGTGGCTGAGGAGGAGACTGCGCAGTGCTGTGTCTATGTTAGGGGTCAGCTAAAGTGCGACTCATTATAAAAGTGAGTGCGGTTTTCGTTGTTTGAAACAGCTCTTGGACAATGTTCAAGAGAACTAATCAGGTGGTGTTTTATGTTCTAACTAGGATGCGAAGCAGAAATCAGGCCATGACCACACGTCCTATGATGGATCCCTACTCTTCTGATAGCATCGCCGATGCACCCGTTCCTCGGCAACACCGGCAGATCTTTCTTTCTTTCTACACTTGCCGAATTCTAATAAAGCTCTCTTCAACGCTGTATAGTAAGGTCAGTTATAAGATGCGTATCAACAAAAGATGCATCATGTATTCCGTACGGTAGGCGGAGATAGAAGTGAAACCCGAGTAGGTAGGCTGTCACCCTGTGGCGCAGCAGCTTGATGCGGGGGTTATTCCCTCTAGTTAGTTAGGTAGTGTATGGCCTTGTCAAAACTTCCCTTACCCCGCCGCCCTGTGGCTCCAGGTACAATGGCTGCTAAATTGGAGAAAGCTGAGCCCCCAAAGTTTAGAGCTCGCGTAGTGAACCATCCACTAAAAGTGCCTGTAGAGCCACTGAGGGATAGCGCTCGGCGTTTCGGTGGGCTCGGCTGCTCCACACCTCGTCACCCCGACGAAACAGTCGCCGAGTCTGGTCTTCTTCTTTAACCTCGCCCTCATCCTCCACTTTCACCTTCTCCCTCCTCCTCATTCTGCTCCTCCTCCTCTTCCTTTTTTGTCTGTTGTGTACCAATCTCCGCTCTTCCCTCTGTATTTCTCCGGCGTCTCTCTCTTGCTCATCCTCCCATCATGGCTTCTCCTGTTGCTTCCGCCGCCCTCAAGGCGCGTGTTCGCAATCCTGCCTTGCTCAAGAAGCTGGCGCGACCCGAGGATCTGATGCACCATTTCCCCAATGGCTCTTATATCGGCTGGTCTGGCTTCACCGCTGTTGGATACCCCAAGTATGTGCTCCTCGCTGCGTGGTTGCGCAAGTTCGCGTGTCCTTTTCCGAAGCTTTGTCCTGGCCTTGCCTCACCTCATTAAGCGCTGTTCCCCCGCCGGTTATTTGGGTTACCCGAATATTGGCACACAAACCGCAGGATCATGGACTGATCGTGGTATTCTCGCTACTATAGGAAGGTTCCTGCTGCCATGGCCGACTATGTCGAGCAGAACAACCTCCAGAGCAAGATGAAGTACTCGCTCTTCGTCGGCGCCTCGGCCGGCTCCGAGACTGAGAACCGATGGGCCGCCCTCGACATGATCAACAGGCGAAGCCCTCACCAGGTCGGCAAGGACATTGCCAAGGGTATCAACTCTGGCCGTATCAACTTCTTCGACAAGCACTTGTCTATGTTTCCTTCCGATCTTGTCTATGTATGTCCCGGGCCCGCTCCTTTGGCCGCCGCCGGCCACTACTTGGCCTCGCCTTGGTCTTGTACCCAGGTTGCGAAGCTGTCTGCAGGGCAATTGCGCTGACCATCTCGACGATAGGGTTACTATACCAAGGACCGCGCCAACAGCAACCTCGATGTCACCGTTGTCGAGGCCACCGAGATTCTCGAGGATGGCAGCTTCGTCCCTGGCGCATCCGTTGGTGCTACTCCTGAGCTGATCCAGATGGCCGACAAGGTAGGTTATTTTTAGCAAAACAGGCCACGGGTATGGGCATTCAAGACACAGACAAACTGACACCACGTTGCGCTATAGATCATCATCGAGGTCAACACCGCCATTCCCTCCTTCAAAGGTCTCCACGACATTACCTTCACCGACCTTCCTCCCCACCGCACGCCCTACAATATCACCGCCGTCGAGGATCGCATCGGTTCTCCCTCAGTCAAGGTTGACCCCTCAAAGGTCGTCGCCATCGTCGAGTCTGACTACTGGGACGCCACCGGTCCCAACGCTCCCGCCGATGAGACCTCTCGCCAAATCGCAGGCCATCTGATTGAGTTCTTCGAGCACGAGGTTGCCCAAGGCCGTATGCCTGAGAATCTGCTGCCCCTTCAGTCAGGAATCGGCAACGTCGCCAACGCTATTGTCGGTGGTCTGGGCGAGTCCAAATTTAAGAACCTCAAGGTCTGGACTGAGGTCATTCAGGATACCTTCCTCGACCTCTTTGACTCTGGCAGCCTTGACTACGCTACTGCCACCTCGATCCGACTGTCCCCTGACGGCTTCAAGCGTTTCTACGAGGGCTGGGACGCGTACGCCGACAAGGTCCTTCTCCGAAGCCAGGCTGTTTCCAACTCGCCCGAGATCATCCGTCGTCTCGGTGTCATCGGCATGAACACCCCCGTCGAGGTCGACATCTACGCCCACGCCAACTCGACCTGTGTCAGCGGTTCTCGCATGCTTAACGGTCTCGGTGGATCGGCTGATTTCCTCCGGAACTCCAAGTACTCCATCATGCACACTCCTTCCAGTCGACCATCCAAGACCGACCCCCACGGTGTTTCCTGCATCGTGCCCATGTGCACTCATATCGACCAGACCGAGCACGATCTCGACGTCATCGTCACTGAGCAGGGCCTCGCCGATGTCCGTGGCCTGAGCCCCCGCGAGCGCGCCCGCGTCATCATCAACAAGTGCGCCCACCCCAAGTACCAGCCCATCCTCTCCCACTACTACGAGAAGGCCGAGTACGAGTGCCTTAAGAAGGGCATGGGCCACCAGCCTCACCTGCTGTTCAATGCCTTTGACCTCCATAAGGCTTTGGCCGAGGAGGGCAGCATGCTCAAGGTCAAGCCCTGGTAAACGTTTTTTGTATTAATTAACAAGAAAAGGGGGCGGGATTGGATGAGGGAGATGGTTAATATGCTTTTCATGTGGAGGTTTGGTTACATAGTTGGCAATGTAGAGCTTTGGACAATATTCCCGGCACAATTGAAGCATTTGAATTTTGATCATATTTACCCAAATACCGCGAGGAGGCATTAGGTTCTTAACCCGCAGGGTGCCGATTTTGAAGCTAACTTCATGACTGCCCGTGGCTACGGTTTGCTGAGCCGTTACCTTTGTTCGGGATTCGGAATGATGACTAAGCTGCTTGAGATGCAAACGCCGGCTTTCCGATTTCCTGTTCTCCACCTTCTAACTTAAAGACAAGAACCCCCATTCTTCCAGAAACAGACCATTTGAAGGGTGTTGGTAGATCATAGATTGCAAATGGTCTATCGGTGAAAGAGCTTGGGAGGTGCGGCTGTTTGGGGAGTGCCTGGAGCTATGAAGACGGACGAGTTCATGGTCACGATGAAGGGCATGGTAATTAGGTAGAGTATCTAAGCTTCTACTATAGATGATAATGCTTGAGTGTTCTCTCCATATAGCTTTCTAAAACTTTATACTGGAGCTTACTCTGTAGCATTAATCAAGTTACCTGGAATTGAAAGGAACAAGGACCTCCAGTAAATCATAGGCTACCCTTAGATATTGTGCTCTTGCCACTAAATCTCTACTGGTATAGACTATAGGATAGCTATAAGCTGCTCAGCCTGAGTCCAATTTGCCCATAATCCAAGTTACGCATGAAAATGATACCAGTAGGATTTATAATTACCATTAGAAGCACTACCTTCACTTCTGACCAGGCTACTGAACCCCCTGTAAAAACAAACTGGATAGCGAAGCCACCGATAGATTTAACAATGATACGACACGCTCTGAGTAGTCTCCCATATAGTACCGCGATGCCTGACATGGAGCTTTGGAGTACTATGCTTGAACTCTTCCTTTCGTTTTCGAGAAATGTTCATTAGTTCCTCGAGTTGAGGCGCAATGTTTTACTCTGCCGGTGTATTTCTGAGGGATGTTCTGGTCTTTGTGTGTCAGTACAAAGGCGGTCTGATATATTGATGAAGAAGCTAGCTTTTATATCCTCACAGCCTATGGGAACACAAGACAGCGTGGCATGAGACATCGGCTGTCAAGTAGCGTCTGCAAGCAATTCTCGTCATTTCTTCATTGACTTCTTTGGGCCTGAACGAACAAGAAACTGATGCTAGATCGGTGCCTGTGTATAATTCCGATGAGACTGCTCTTCCTTAGTAACATCGCTTCCTGCAGACAAAGAGCCCACTGCAGAGGTTTAGCTAGGTCGGCGGTAGAGAAAGACCCATTTACTCGCGATCATCGCTAGAGTACAACATAGAGGACCCCTTAAAGTCAAGGGTGTTCGTCAGATATAAGCAGTAAGTTATTACTATTGGGCGGCTATATACCTGGATAATTCAAGATTTCGTCACCGTTTGGCCTACAACGTCATCTTTGGGGCGATGTCATGAATGTGATGTGCCGTTTCTGGAGATAAAACAAGGGTCAGTGGTTGGGTTGATGTCATTCAGAAGATGGTTCGTGAATACTGCTATAATAGTGGATGGTGCGAGAAAAGGACAGGTTCACGCGACACTGTAGATGGCGTAAAGAGGAGTGATGTCCGACACCAACACGATGATAGAGGCCAATCCTGACGATTAATAGTACTTTATAAAAAGTGGCTGTGTCGTAACACACTACTGATCGTCGTAAGGCCTATCTATATAAAGGAGCTTTTTGACCTGGAGGATTACAAGATCAGACATCCAAACAACACCACAACAATAGCAGCGAAGAAGAAGCACAGAAGCACCAATCTACCTACACAAACTAAAACTGAATCACAAAACTATAACATAACTTCATCATGGCTCCCCAGTATGTTTGACACAAACCCGATAGAGAACCACCGACATGGCTCTTGCTGACAAACTACGCCAGATCAAAGCGTCGCTTCTCTCTCAGCTCTTTCTCTCCAGCTTCGAGGAGATACAAGCAAGTCATGAACCAAAGACCTGATCAGCGCCGATCGGTCGACTCTACGGCGAGTAGCTCTACGCTTGGCGGGATGCCCGTTACCGAGGTCGAGAACTACCTCGTAGATCCTGCCGCTCGTTGGACGACTGCCAATCGGATGGGATAATAGCGTTTTGCCCATTCGGTGCCTAGATAATGGAAAATTATTTGGTAGTAGGTCAAGCGTGTATGGTTAGCATCGATATCTCATGCCCCATGGGTCGGAACGCGAAGGAATGGAAACAAGACTGTAAAACTAGTTTGCGTGTATTCTTATGAGTATGTAAAACGTCAGTAATACCCCCAAGCTGTTTTGAGTGACCTAGAATGCTCGGAATATCTAAAGGAAGGACCAGGAGTAGCGAAAGAGGCCGCCAGACCGTCCCCTTAACAATAAACTGACGTTTGCTTAATGCTTTAATACGACCTCCAAATGCCACTTGCAGAACCGCTAGTATTCACAGCATGGTTCAGACACATACAGCATTATCGTGGAAGAATCTCATTCATGTATTAATTCCGGTGGTATCTGACACAAGTATCTCACTTAACTAGAAAAAGGTTCAGGCTTAGAGCCATATGGAATGATTCTGACCATATGCCTCCTCTCATTGTCTTGGAAATCTGGCACTGCCGAGTGCCCTGCTGACCGCTGGTCCCAGATCACCACTGTGCCTTTCTCCCATCTCACACGGCAGTTGAAGTCCAGACTGCGGATGTGATTGTGTAGGAATGACAGGAGGCTATGCGACTCCTCTGGTAGGAAGCCCTCGACTTGACGAGCGATGGTGGGGTTGACGAACAAAGCAGGCTTGCCGGTTACGGGATGCTTGATCACCAAGGGGTGTGTGGTGTTGATGGCCTCCGCAAGAGCCCGCTCAGTGCCGACTCGTCTGACCTCACCCTCGGAGGCTGACGTGTGCTGGAGCTTGAGTGATGACAGAGTGTCTCTGAATGCAGGGGAGAGAGCCTCGTATGCCGCGGTGAGGGAAGTGAAGGCAGTGTCGCCACCACCCGACTGAGGAATCTCAAGGACCCAGAAGAAGGTGGTTGAGGGGACGTTGGGGGTAAAGGTTTGGTCGATGTGCCATAGGTCATAGGTAGTACGGGGTCCAAGGAGGCTCCTCAGGTTACCACTGGTACTTCATTAGAGACTAATCGAAGAACGAACATCAATGTTGGAGCTTACGACTTCTCATCAGCATAGACGACGTGGAACTCTGGGCCGGTGCCCTTGGGGTATCCCATGGTGGGATGAAGGTGGAGAGGGCCATAATGCTTGACAATCTCGCGTTGCCTATCGAAGCCCACGTCTGCAAAGTCTTGATCTCTCTGGAGGAAGTCATCAGCCTTCAAAGCCCACGAGTCACCTCAAGTGCAACAGCCATGACTGACAAACACCAGAACGCCTCGCTCAGCCGCTAACAGAGCTACCTCGTCGAGACCCTCACTGCTCAACTCGCTGATCTGCACACCCCGGATCTCGGTACCGATCCGTGGGGTAATGTTGGTGACAGTAGCGCCGGCCTTCAAGACGGACGGCTTAGCGGGATCCGCACGCAAACCTGGCTCCTCGGCCTCGAAGAAGGGCACCGCGAGAGGTGCGACATACCCGTCTGTGCGAGTCGGGAGATATGCAGGATAAAGGGGCTCAGAAGACATGATGGGTATTGCACAAGGAGGTTATAGAGGATCAATGTAGGGCCTTGTGTGGTTTGAGGGTCGTGTGCTGTTGAATCAAGCTTCTTGACAATGCGCAGCCTCTACCTATTGTAGCCCTGACACCACATGGTTTATCTCCACCATCGGGTCATTCACCCGCTGATATCGGCGTTCAACCGACTTAATTGGACTAAAGAGGGAATATTCTCCGTTGCCATCGGCCGCCAAGTCGACTACGCAGCACTAGACGGGGCGCGACCTATCACCATCTCGAGTCATTAAGGCGACATCGACGCCCATCGGAAACATGCAACCGCTTCTCATGAGCTGTCCAATGGCTGTGCTTGTATATTGGCTTTTACATCCATGGTGGATCATTCCGCGTGGTGCTTTGCGCGTGGCAACCAGGAGTTTGGACCCTGATATCGACAGCCTACCACCATGATGTTTGGAGTAATGCCGCTCGTACATTAGAAGCCCGATCTCGTCATCATAGCCTTGATAATACACGAATCGACAGCATGGGCTAACATGGCGAATTTGCTGGGAAGACCTATGTACCGGTAGTACTAACGTTAGTCTAAGTTAGCTGCTCAGATATTTCCAGACACATGAAACGCCACTCAGACGGCGACACCGTATACCCGTCGGGCAGAGATAAATACCACTCCCCCACCTTGGACTTTGTTCTAGTTAGTTGCATCGCAACAAGCCCTTCCTTGCTGGCGCCGTCACTGCATCGGTAGTCTGCCCGTCATGTCGCCGCCGACGAGTCTCAAAGACGACTCGCTATCCGAAGATCGACAAGCCCAGGCATACGTAGAGTCGACATCGTGGCTGGCCAAGGTGCATCCGTACTTTAAGGATCCCGCCCATGTGCTAGTCCTGAAGCTCGATGCTCTCCTGCTCGTCTGGGCCTTCATCGCCGGGCTTTTCAAGGCACGTCCGATATCTTTATCTGCATCGTCGTATACTAACACTTCCGTCAGGACATGGACCAATCCGCAACAACGGCTGCGTACGTGTCGGGCATGAAAGAGGACCTGTCGTTGTTCGGCAACGAGCTCGTCGAGTTCACCACCTACTTCTCCATCGGCTACGCCCTCTTCATCGTTCCATCGCAGTTGATCCAGACTCGGGTTCGACCGTCCCTCTTCCTCCCGCTTTGCGAGATCATCTGGGGCCTGTTTACGCTTTTTACCTACCGAGCCACAAACGCCAAGACTGTCTTTGCGCTGCGCTTCTTCCTTGGGGTCTTTGAGTCGACGTCTTGGCCAGGCATCGTCAATCTGATTTTCAACTGGTATGTCATCTTGATATCTGGATAATTCACAATCATGATGCTGACCTCGCATAGGTACCGACCCGAAGAGCTTGGAAAGCGACTGGCTATCTTTGGCGTCAGCGGCGTCGCTGGAAACATGTTCCTTGGCATCGTCCAGGCTGCTCTGTACAAGAACTTGAACGGTGCGCTGGGGATAGCTGGTTGGCAATGGCTCTTTATTGTCTCTGGAGCCATGACCAGCTTCTGGGGCTTGGTTGGCTTGGTCATTATCCCGGATTCACCTGCAATCACTCGGGCGATATACCTTACCGAAGCAGAGCGAGAGCTGTCCCGTCTAAGGATGAGCGACAGCGGCACCAAAACCTCTACCATGATCCCGCTAAAGACACTGGTCGAGAAGCTCAAGTTCCTTGTCAAGAGCCCGATCTCTTATCTCTTCCTCGCCGCGTATCTCCAGTTCGCGTGGAGTCAGCGAGCCAATTCCTACTTTCTTCTCTTTCTCAAGGGTCTTGAGAATGCAGACGGAACACCACGATATTCTGTCTACACAGTCAACCTCATCCCTCTTGGTGGATACGCCATCAGTATCGTCTGCAATATCGGTCTCAACGCGCTGAGCGACTGGAAGGGCTGGCGATGGCAGGTCAGCGTAGGCGCTGCAGCCCTTCAGCTTATTGCGACTGCGGTCTTGTCTGGATGGCCCGACTCTTGGCAGGTTATCATGGCCTTCTACTTCTTGACATTTGCCACGGCCGCCTGGGGATACGCGCTCATCGCCTGGCTTGCCGAGATCCTTCGCAAGGAGCCCGAGGTTCGATCAATCCTCGTGGCTGTTGCTGTCACCCTCGTCTATGCAGGCCATGCCTCGATCCCCCTTCGTGCTTGGCGTGTAAGCGATGCCCCCAAGTATCCCGTCGGCTTCCCCCTCGCAGCGGCGTTCAGCGTCGGAAGCATCATTGCCATCTTGGGACTTCTGTTTTATGTGCGGAAGTATCCTGAGATTGTTGATTGGGGCCTAGATCGTGAGTCTGGGAAGGACCGGGCTGTGGAGGAGATAATCCCTGGCGATGAGGACCAGAAGGAGCCTACGCATCGGGCTGATCGGGTTTGAAGATGAATGCTAGTGTTAGAATCCCTATAAAGCCAATGGAATATCTATGTGTTTGACGTTATTAATAAACATTTGTCAGTTGAAGGTTACAAGGATTTCTGAGAGTTGTGTTTCAATAGCATTCACGCATGTAACTTAACGTTGGATGTTAAAACATCTCACCTATTCCTCTTGTATACCATGATATTATAGTCCGAAAGGTTCTCTGTTCAACCCTAATACAGACCTCTACCAGCTTCATACTGCCTCTGTGACCTTCTTCGACCATCATAAACCTTTGTCTATAACCACCATCTCGATGAGCTGGTTAGAAAGCGACGTAGACTATCGACATGATTTAACAACCCGACTCGCCGTTCGCAAAACCATACCCAGTAGCAGGAAAAGGCCATGCCACCTCGCCCGCGTCCAGCTCTATTTCGGTAACATCGTCATCGCCTTGCAGAACCTGTACCACGACTCTTGCCTCGTCACCAGAGCCGACATCTCCGAACGACGCCGCAAAATCGTCACGACAGTCGAAGAAGAACTCCTTCCCCTTGTTCTCGAGGTCGTCCTCGGCCAGCTCGCAGATAGGATCACTTTCTCCATTCTTGGAGTTGTAGATCTTGCCCTCCAGCTCGTGCTCGCCTTCTCCGAGCTTGCCGAGGGGCCTGTAGGTCATGCCCACGGAGTAGCACTTGGCGGCAGCGGTGCTGGCCAAGGCCATGACCAGGGCGATAGTAATAGGGTAGTGCATTTTGGTTGTTTAGGCGGTGGATTGTGTATCTTGGGGCAGGAAATATGATATTGATAGTTTGAAGTGATGTAAAGATGTTCTAGTTGGTTGCTAGAAGTGATGGATGCGAGGATGCTGCTGTGAATTTGGATACGGCGTAAGCATCAGTCCTTTATATACCCTTTGGCCCGTCCAAGCTGCCCTGAAAGCTGACTTCCTTGACGTCAGTATACAGGACAGGGACGTCGGGGGATCTTTGACAGTTGCCCCACGATGCAGGTCTCATCGTATACTCATGGGGGTTAGTTATTGATTCCAAACAAGAAGTTAATCGGTCCTGGGGATCGCGAGGACTATCACTGGTCAAGAGTAGGTCTTTGAACATAGATCGACATCGTCAAGAGAAGGGATCGTCAATAACCGAGTCAATATCACCCGACTCCAAGGTTTTCATCAGTCATTTTGAAATCTCAACAATCTCTTCTACTTGATGCTGCTCGGCGATATCGTCGGCCGACCTGATTTTTGCTGCCTGGTTGTTGAAGATTTGGTATCCACTGTAGGGTTACATTCTGAGTAGCCGACCACGTGCGACTGTAGATATTATCTTCTTTTGTGTACGGGCTGAAGTCTTCGGATGACCCGGAGGTGTTGGATATGAACTCCATATTCCCGAGAGTCCGTAACAAGTGAAACTAGACTTGGCCAGCTCATGCTCATACTGGGTCGGCGATAGGAAGTCGTCAATGAACTCATCTGTTGTCAACATTGCATTTCAGTATATGTTCCATGAAAACCATGCCACATCCCAATTTATAGTGAACGAGAGCAATGCCATAGTAAGCTAGAGAATCGGTCCAAAACAGTGAGAGCTCGAGTAAACTGAAGTCTTGGTTGGGTTAAGCAAGTCTCGAGATGTCCAATTTTTGAATAGCCACATAGCTATTAGCTTTTGATTCATTGGTATAGCTAATGTATTTATAGCATTGTATCACCTTATTTTACTCCGTATATACTAATGGATACACTTCTTGCGCAATACAACCATGGAATCCATCTCAGGCACGCACTTGATCTACGAATGCTTTTGGTACCTTGCAGAAAGGAAAAGCTTCTGTATTCCAGCTACCACTACACATATTCTTAACCCGAGTCAAACTCCATGCACTACTCAAGCTCTTCCCTTGCGTTTCTCTTCCTCTTTCTTCAGACGAGCCTCCCTACAAGCACCGCACTCAACCAGTTCCTCGTGAACTCTCATCTGGACTCCGGAACTGCACATTCCAAACGCACACGACTGGTCAATCTCTGGGCAAGGCTGCTCCCATGCTCTTTTCCTAACCCTGTACCTGCAGGTTGGGGTTGGACAGACTTGCCACACACTTCCTTCCCTACACATTACTTCTGTCAGCCTGTGGATTTGGATAAGTGGTGATAGATGTTCGAGACCCAGGTTTAGCTTTGCTAATGAGTTTAAGAATCCTGCGGTCGTGTACGTCGGGAAATCGAGGCTCTATTCCAGGGAGCCAAAGGTCATTTATATAACCCTGCCATGTACAGAGTAGGCAACATAATTTTGTGTCACTCACTCAGAGATCAAGCCACTTGACCATAGGTCAGGTCAGTTAATCACGAAAGTCAGTCAGTGAAATCATTGATTGGGCGATACTATCGAAATAACCGCTTTCATTCAATTATGAACATACTTTAACTGTGCTACAGAGCTCAGCTGCCCACTTGTAGAACAACCTCAAAGTACTGACCGGGTCCCGCTCGTGAATCATTCTCAACTACTCTTATGTTGGTGCCGAGACTGGTACGAGACTTTGATGTGGAGCTTTGCGAAGATATATCTGGACCATCATGGCAATAGAAGACGAGGAAATACTTCCCTTTAAAGTCCAAAAACTTCCAGGTTGTACTGCGAGCCCGCGATGACAGACAATAATGGATACATGGTGACTCCTGGAGAGCCTAATGGAATATTCCCTGAGTAAACTGCAACACCAGAGCATAGTAATGAAAGCTTTATTTTTTCAAATATTGTGGCAAATGATAAAGCCTTTCGATATAGTCTTAGGTCTCTGATAATGCTGGCATTTAACTCAAAAAAGGAAAATCTAGAGGAGCGTTCTCTAACGGACATGCATTTCTATTCTCCGAGACTTTTAATGATTGTAAGCCCTCGAAGTGGCTTTAACTAACTCAGTGTCTCTGCCTCAAAGACTTTACATATATCTAAGGCACTTTCTGAGGCTTAACGCCCTTTAGAGTAGGCTTGACAGGTAGGAACAGCCCCGTCTTGTCATCAATGTACAGTCGGTCAATGGTTGTTTCCCGTTTAAAACCACCTCCTCCAGGGATCTGAAACCGATGATACACCATATACCAGTCATCAGTGCCAGGGACGTTGAGTACCGAATTATGACCTGTGCCGAGAATGCCCTGCGATGCGTCTTTCTTGAGGATGATACCATGATATGTCCAGGGTCCAATAGGTTTCGATGCAGTCGCATAACCAACGCGGTAGTCCTCCGACCTGGTGTCATTGATGGAGTAGGTCAGATGATAAAGGCCGTGGCGGTGATTGACAAAGAGGCCTTCTCGAAAGTCGACGAGGCCCTCAAGCTGGTGCCAGGTCCCGTTTTTCAGCGAAACCATGTCGTCCCCAAGCTCGGCAATGATGGGTACCCCGTTTCCCCAGTACAAGTACCATCTGCCGGTTTCTGGATCCTGAAAAGCAGCTGGGTCGATGGTTTGCCTGCTCACTATGGGCTCGCCGTCGGTGCCGAGGATCATGGCTTTGGGCTGGGCAGTAAAGGGCCCTTCCGGGTGGTTGGCAACAGCAACGCCGATGCTCTTATGTCCTTCTGAGACAGAAGGGTTTGTTCCGCTGTGGTAGAAATAGTATTTTCCGTTGCGCGCTGCGAATCCCGGTGCCCAAGCATTGCCCGTAGCCCAAGGAACGTTTCCGTTCTCGCCATCCAAGACAAGAAAGGGCTTCTCGCCGCGGGTCCAAGACACGAGATCTGTAGACTTCCACCAGAAGAATTCGTTGCCACCCCAGCCTTCAAAGCCATCCGTCGTGACGTAGAGGTAGTAGGTCTTGTTCACAACAACGATGTTAGGATCGGCCCAAAGGCCTGGCAACACGGGACTGTGCCTTTGGTAATCAACGGCGGAAACTGGTTTCGTAGCTGCGAGTGACGCTGAAAAAGCAATCAAGCTGAACACTGATCGAAGATGCATCGTGAAGGATGGCCGAATGCCAGCGGAATACTAGAAACGCAGCTCGGTCGAGAACCTATCGTAAGCCAAGCTGCGGGGGAAGATGTCAGTCCGTTACTATTCACTTATATATGTCTAATTAGGTATGTGGTATCGAGCTATCGAACATGGAATAAGATGATATTCCGCGAGTTAGGGTTAGAGAATGAGTTGGATCGGGAGTAGATTCTCCTAACCCTGTTACATTTGTCAGTTCTCGGGTTATCATGCAGCGAGATCTACTAAATAACTACTCGTTGTAGGCATGAAGTAACTTGTTTTATCCCGGACCGAAGTGGTCCGTGAGTACCGGGGTTCGTGAGGGGATTAAGGTTAACTGAAGCCAGGATCTAAACTTGAGACTGGGGAGAGTTTCTGCTGCTGGGTTCATCATGTTCATCATATCGAAGTGCTCTTTCGAGGATCTGATATTACCCCGCTCGCGGTGGTAGCCCCGGACTAACTGGATAACGAAGTGATCATCTACAAGTGGAGTGCCAAGAATCTTGGAGTTATAAGAGATTCGTGCGGCAGAGGCACAGTCTTTTACCCTGCAACGTATGAGCGATGTCTGTCCCATGAGCCTCGGCCTTTTGTTTCAATTGCAATCGACCGAAGCCCTCTGTACTCATCTAGATTCTCCTCACTGTTACACTGCCCTAGCAGACGAGCCACTCACCCGCTGGATTCAATGCGCCCACCACATTGCAAGTTGAACTTTGGGCGGCTCCGATATCCCCGAGCCTAAATACATGTTAAGGCAATCCATTGTTGACTGCTACACCAATATATGACAATGTTGTATCCTAGTCTTATGAAGGGCCACACTCGATCGTTCTGATATGCAGGTCCTTTTTAAAAGGCCTGAGTGACGTTGCTCGGCACTTGGAAAAAGTAGGCTTGATGAAGTCGGTATAAGAGAGGACGCAAATCCAAGTAAACCACGACGCTGCGTTTTGACCAAAATAACCAACCTAGTTACAAAGGCCATAAATAATCAAGCTATCATACACAGTATAATGGCCCCTCTTTCTACATTCGTCGTTGCCATCGCCGCGGCGACTGCGACAGCAGCCTTGGATGTTATCCCTGGAGCAACATGGACTGCAGTGAGATCTCAGTTTTCTTATTGAATTAGTGTGTTGTCTACTGACATAAGTCAAAAGACAAATACCGGTGAGCATGTTCAAGCTCATGGCCACGGGTTGATGTAAGTTAAGGCTGCCTTCACTGATAATATCAAGCTCACACCTTGGCAGTGAAGTCGACGGGACGTACTACATGATCGGCGAGGACAAAACAGACGGCACCTATTTCCAGAATGTCAATTGCTACTCTTCTGCAGACCTAGTGGAGTGGACCTACGAGGGCGCTCTTCTATCTCGGGTCGATGAAGAAGGTAACGATCTCGGCCCGAACCGCATCGTTGAGAGGCCCAAGGTCATCTACAATGACAAGACGAGCAAGTTTGTACTGTACATGCATATAGACAGCCCGGATTACAAAGATGCTCGTGTTGGAGTTGCAACAGGCGATAGTGTTTGCGGCACATACTCGTACCTCGACAGCTTCAGACCTCTGGGCCACCAGAGCCGGGACATGGGACTGTTCAAGGATGATGATGGGTCTGCCTATCTCATGACTGAAGACGTATGCCTCTCCTCATTTTCCGGCCTGAATAGAGCTTACAGCTTCTGGGAACAGCGCGAATTTGGCACTCGAATCATGGCGTTGTCTGAAGACTATCTCAATGTAACTGGAGTTACGTATGAGTGGGAATATTTTGCCGAATCTCCTGCAATGCTCAAGAGTGAAGGGTACTACTTCATCTTCGGGTCCCATTTAACAGGTTGGAACCCCAACGACAATGTGAGTGACTTGGGCAATCGAAACTCCCTTCATTTCACATCATGATACCTAACTTGTTTTATACTAGGTCTATAGCTATGCCGAGTCACTTTCCGGGCCCTGGTCAAACTGGACGGAGTTCGCCCCTGTGGGATCAAAGACATTCAGAAGCCAAGTGAGCTATATCCAACCCCTCGGCACAGACAGCGCGATCTACATTGGTGATCGCTGGGTAGAGTCCAACTTAGCTGCTAGCACGTACGTCTGGCTACCCCTTAGCGTATCTGGGACCGATGTCACTCTTGAGTGGCACGACAGCTGGACTCTGGATGTATCCAAGGGTACTTGGGCCGAGCGAGCTGATGAAATCGAGCTCGAGGGAGAAGACGCCAAGCTCAACTACGGCGCCAAGATCATTTCCTGCAGCGAGTGTAGCGGAGCTGAGGCTGCTGGCTATCTTGGAGGCGATAACAGCAGCACTATCACTTTCGACAACGTGACCAGCCCATCGGGCGGACGCGGTACGATCACTATCAAGTACCGCAATGGAGACCAGGATTCGCGACACGCGAATGTTTCCATCAATGGAGAGTCTCAGCGAGTAGCGTTTCTCTCTACGAGGCATCATTCTGACGAAGCTGGAAGTAGCTCTTTGCATTGCGACTTGGAAGAAGGATCTAACACCATCACGTTTTCAGCCAGTGACGGGAGCTGGGGTCCGGACGTTGATGTGCTATTGGTTCCAAGCGATTGATACTGCAGACTTTTGATTCGAATGCTCGATATATAAGGCACGTCTAACGTGAAGTCTTTTCGAAACAATCCTTCAAGTTGCAGATGGCTTACGTATTGTCAAGTACAGTTTATAGCTAATGACATAACCAAACACTTCTTTCACACCGTTATTATGTGCCCTCTGATCCCTACTCAACCTTTATAGAACATATTGATGGCCTTGTCTTGTTGCACCTTGATATATGAGAACATGGAGTATGACAATGAGCTGAGGGTTGCTTCGCTACAACTCCATGGAAATACATCCGCAAATTTAACCCTTTGACTACACGGCATGTCTATGAGCGTTCAAGTGATTAGATTGAGTCTTCAAAATGTCATATCTGTATCCAGGAGATTCATCAGCTGTTGATTGCCATAATACCAGTCCGTAAAGTCCAGTGATGAATAGTCGGCCATGAATGACTGCATCAAATCCCCCGATTCTGCCATCATGTAGGATTGCCCCAGGTTTGACGAAAACTCATCACCAACCAATCCTGATGTTTGATTACTCAGAGCCGAGTTCAAGTTGTTGCCAATGTAAAGTCTGGCAGCTTGACACAGGAGCTCATACAATCGATGCGGATGAGTGGTTGCCTGTGCATCAGCTGCATCAGGACCCAACGAAGCTGCGAATCTTTCTAGACGTGTGAGATCGTCGTGGTCAGATACTTGAACAGCTCGAGTAAAGAGAATAGTGAATGGAACGAAAGGGGTGTGCATTATAGCCCTACGGAGCAGAATAGTCAGTGAGGTTGAACATCAACCGCGATGGTAGAGTCATTTGCACTTACCAAGTTATGTACTTGCGAACCAGCAAAGCATTTTTGCAGCCCTGAACAGACTTCATGCACTGTTGATGCATATCCATGACCTCGCGAGCAGCTTCAATACACTCGTCTGGTATCTGCGGATGTCGAACAGCAGGGTTGGCTTTGAGGATAAGAACAAGCAAAGATGACTGGCAAACGAGGTCGCACTGAAGATAGACAATTCCCATGGGGTCTACTTGAAAGTCGCTGGTCTGACTCGTGGCACCCTATTAAAGTCTGTTAGTGAAATAACGTGTCATTCAGTGGGACTTATCCTACAGAAATGTCTGCGCGGGTTGCCTCAATCAGTTCTCGAATCTCCCCAGACAGCGTGTGAACGGCTCCAGCACGTGTTTCAGCTGATGAAGATAGACCTGCGGGACTATACAGCTGATCATAGGTCTGTCTCTGAATTCGGGCCACCTTGACAGACCGCGGCTCATCTGGATCGATTGACAAGGCAATGTCACTATCGCGAATCCCCGACGATCGCCCTAGCCTCAGAGAAAGCCCATTTTCGAAACAGTAAACGGCCCAGAACATGTTCCGTTGTGCAACCTGTAGATTCCCATCTCCTACCACTGAGCCAAGGCGATGGTATCCCAGGGTTTGGCAAACGTTGAGAGCAGCCGAGATCAGAGTCCACGCCCTTGAAGCTTTAGAATCTTCTATCGAGTACAAGCACTTTTGGAAATATTAGCAGAGCTCGTCTGGCTGCATTGTGGGAACCTACCCCGAGTGTAAGTGCAGCAGCAACTTCCATAGAGGCTGGTAGCAACAGGGGTAGCTTCGACAGCGAGTTGCCAAGGTTCGAGCGGCAGAGGTTACAGTATTCCCGAGAGCTTTCGACTCCATGTATGACTGCATGCTCCGCAAACATGTACGATAAGAAGCTGTTGGCGATGATGAAGTCGACTTGGGTGTAATCGCTGACAGCAAAATATACTTTGCAGCAAACCTCGTTGTATTTCTCAAACGGGATTATCTTGCAGATCCACTTGATCCGAGTAAAATGTTGATGGGCTATGGTTATTAGTGATATCAATGAATTTGTGGGAATAAAGTGAAGAGAAATGTTCTAACGTATACGCACCCTTCGCCCAGCGTAAAATGTCCACCACAGATTCTGAGGGAGGCATAGGCGTGTTAGTCGGATGCTGCACTATCTGTGTCGAGGCATATATTGGGCCGTGATCGCCATCAGAGCCTTCCAATGTGTTGACGAGACTCTTTAGTGACGAGATGACTTGGATTGACTCAAGCCCGAGTGGACTTGAGTCTTTGTCTTTGTCCTTGACGACCGCCTTGATGAAGTCGATAACATGGGCCGAATGATCCCAGGAAGAGTTGAAAGCAATTGAAGAATCTGTCTTTGGTCGACTTGTGACGTCTTTTGGTGCCTGCTGTTGAGTTCGTTGTCCCGTTGCAACTGTTAGTGATCGTGCTGATTCTTTGGGCAAGTCAAGCCCTTCTAGCATAAGCTTGATGCCGTTGATGTCGCGCGCAATATCATCGATTTTCCGCTCACTAACGTTACATGATAACAGTCAGCACAGTAGACAGAGCCTGATTAGGATGTCGTGAGGTGGGCTGACTATTGTGCCGAAATCAAGACCCTTTGTTTCGGTGATGCTGGTTTCGATGCGACCGTGCTGTGGGTGCATTCGATGCGAGCAGATAAACAGTTGGAACAAGGTGATGCTCTATCACAGCCGACCTAGTCAATCCAGTCAGGATTACAATGAGCTACAATGGTCCAGGTTAACGGCCTGACCTTTCTTGCACGGCATTGATCGCACTGGAGAAGTGTTGTTAGTGAGTGTCATTACCAATCTCGGGGCAAATACACACCGACCGACGCGCAATAGAGGGACGACCATCTGGCCGCGTACCGTTCGCATTCCCGCGGGGTTCCATGCTTACAAGTTAGTTACTATGTATTGGTAGAATAAGGAGCAACAAGTTCGCCATCAAGGATGATTTGTGGTAATACAAGCTCTGATGACGGGATGACAAACTACGGAAACGCGCGGGATTCCGACGTAGTTATCTGTGGAAATGTGTCTGCCTGGACAACCAATCACAGTTGACTACGGAACTCGCTCGACCTTGGCCTTTGATAGCTGTTGACCATGGAGTCGACATATAAGTACCCGAATGTCTGTCGTCGAATACACAGAAGCAAACACGATACTGTGCCTTATTCTATCCCATCACAAAACATAAATCATGACTCAGAACATCCTCATCACGGGCGCTGCCGGTTACATGTAAACCGACTCTGGCTAATACTCCATCTATCCCAAGTGCTAATCCTTCCCAGCGGTGGCTCCCTTATCGCCGACTTCTTGTCTCAGAAAGACCAAACCTTCAGCTCTGTGAGCCTTTTTGCTGCAGTCCGGTCACAGGCACAAGTCAACAGCCTCTCGAAGCTTCCTATTAAGGTACTTCAGCTTGACCTGAGTGACAAGGTTTCGGTTGAAGAAGCGATTCTTCAGAACGAGAGTATGTTCATCCATGAATACCCCGATAAGATATTATTGACATCTATTCAGTTGATATCGTTGTCCACACAGCTGGTGCTATAGACCCACGCATGCCCTCCAACCTCATCGGCGCTCTTGGGCAGCGCCGCCGAGCTAGTGGGAGCAAGACCTACTACATCCACGCAAGTTTCCCAACCGGCATCAGGAAATCCTTGTTAACAGTTTCCAGTCATCGGTAGCCACCATGTTCTCAGAGGAAGGCGGATGGCCATACGGCGAGGTCAAGGACACGGATCCTATTCTTGAGAAAGAAAAGGCGATTGGAGGGCCGAACCCAGTTCGACTGGTAAGTTGAGTTTATAAACTATTGCATCCTCAAACCTCAAGAGTAGCTTGCTGATTCCGATACAGAACAATATCCTTGTCGCAGAAGAAGGCAAAGCACAAGATGTCGAGACCTTTAACGTAGTTGTTCCAGTGATTTGTAAGTTGGATCAAATCGAAAGAAATACTTTTCCATAATACTAATGCCATTATCTCCACGCAGATGGAAGAGGCAACGGCGAGTGGAGAAAGTTGTCGGTCAACATCCCGGCCTTCGTCAGGACTAGCATCAAGGAGAAGACTGTCTATAGATTCGACAAGAAGAGTGTAAGTTCTTCCTATACTTTCAGTTTTCTCAGGAGAGAATTAGAAAATACGGCACTTTTCTATTCGGGTTTCTTGAAAGAGGCACCGCCATTGTTAGACCAGCCGTATATTGACAACCTACCAGAACCCCCCCGCTACCCACGTATTCGACTTGGCCGCCCTCTACATTATTCTTCTTGAGAACATATTGAGAGACAATCCCATCCCTAGTGGCGAGAAAGGCTACTACTTCGCATTGGCACACAGATGCGATTGGTGGAAAGTGATGGACGCTCTCGCCGACCATCTGTACTCACGGGGCCTCGTAACAGAGCCCAAGGTGAAGGTCTGGCCCAGCTACGACGTTGCAGCGGACACTCTCGGGTTCCCTCGCTTGTTCATTCGACCTATCGGGACTTCCAAGTAAGTGAAACAACGCTCGCCGTTTAACGTAGCTTGACTGATTGTTTTCCAGCGGAGAACAAGTCGCGGTCAACCCGTTCAAGCTTGGGTGGAAGCCGAAATGGGACGAGGAGAAGTTTCTGGATAGTATCGATGATGAGATCCAAGCGGTTCAAGAGCTGGACACTGTCAAGATGTCGCTATTCGACTCTGTCATGACGTCGGACAGTAAGTAGAGACAGGCAAATGTCATAGTTACTGCGTAACATATATTTTGAGTGCCATCTTTTAGTACTACTCGATATAGTAAAATCCCACAGACTCGAGCTTTTTTACAGCTTTTATCATCTCATAATCCATCTATTCGAACATCGTTAGGATACATCTCCTCCAGAATCTGCCAAATCCGCCGCCGATTCTGTAATCCCGGGGGAACTTCTAGACCAACCCGACAATATGAGCCCGGCAGCGGAGGCTCAAGCTCGTCGTCAACCACATCCAGCGGAGTCATGACCTGCCGCGTAATCTTCTCCCAGTCCCATTCCAGTCTGGCATCGTCATTTTCGATCTTGGAGTTCACCTCTGCGGAGTCAAGATCCCAGAGAAACGGGATCTGGAGAAAAGTCCTGCGCCAGTGTGACTCGTCGAGCAAGTCGGTACACTGTAGGGGCAGTGGCTGGCAGAGGAGGTAGGATAGGATTTGGTCTCTGATTTCTAGGGGTAGTGCATTGAACCTATTTCTGAAGTCAGATGAGGGCGCTTTGTTGCGTTTACATTTCTCTAGATTTGACAGAAGCCCAGTCGTCAAGTTGGGTATATGATCAGGATCCACGATCCACTGGCAGAACTATTAGCTACAAGAAGTGTCTTCGTGTTAAGTTGTACTCACCCAAGGATAGCCAGGAGATTCGTTCTCGTCCCAGTTGTCCACATCTTGTTCTGTTCCCAGAGCCAAAGTTGAGTTGACGAAATACCTGCTCAATCCCAGCTTGACAGGCCCAGTCGCTGGACGTTCACTTGGAGGATCTTCAGGGATACCAGGGAGAAATGGACCCTCGACGAAGTCTTTCCAGGCACCCTCTGGAGTGTTCCCTGTCTTTGTACATCGTCGCTCCAGCGTCAGCCAAAGCTGTCCAAGTGTGCCGATGTGTGCATCTAGCGAGCGTTCCATGACCCTGTTGGCGATGCGTAAACATGCCGAGTGAACTGCAATGTAATAGCGTTCATCTACAGCGCCCAGTGTGGGATCCTCGCTCTGCGGCACAACAAACCCTGGTTTGAAACGAAAGTAGACAGGGTGAAGAGCCTTGCTCATGTAGACATCAACGGCATCGCAAGTCACTGCATAGTCTGAGATGGACTCTTGGACAGGGGCATTCCGAGGGTGACAACTGTGGGGGCCTGACAGGACGACGTTGTCTTGTAACCATAGCTCAGAGTACCAACGCGTGGGAGCTTGATGATCGTCGAGATCACGGTAGAACAAGGGATGCAGTTGCATGCCGCATATTGTGCAGTCACAGCACTCGAGGGACTTGGCATAGGCCATGTTGCTTGTTTGTGAGGGTCTGGGGAAGGGAGTACGTGGGTTGAGATCATGAACATGCAAGAGGGAGATGTGCTGAAGTGATACTGCGGGGAAGCTTGTTATGACATAGCAGCAGCCCTGATGAGCAGCAGAATCTCGTGCATACAGTGGCCATCGAGATTCTAGATGGTATCTTATTTGAAGCGAAAGGTGAGAAAGGAGATGAGATACATAGGTCAGTGTAACCACCGCTAAAAAGAGCGCATGAGAACGGGGCTTCTTTGTTTCTGAATAACCTCACTGGTCGACTGAAATTGAAACCATCACCAACAGCTATCAACTCTGTCAAACACATTCAGCTCCTCCACCTCGATTCAGCCCTTCAGCCCGAGTCGACACGGCCCGTGGAGCTATCACGCCTAACTTCCCATCTTTTGTTTATTTTTCTCGGGCCGTGACCTTGGCGTCGACACTGCTCTTCGTAGCCTTGTTTCATCCACTGCAGGTCTCAAGGCTGGAGGCCGTTTGTCCATAAGAGGCAGGGGTATTTGGTTGGCCTGACAAAGATGCCATGCAGAGCTAGATGAGATGGCTGGAGTATGAAACAAGCCTCAACACCTTCCGAGAGCCTGGTTTCGAGAGCCTCGTTTGACGCGTTAGATTTGGGTGATCGAGCCTAAAGTCTTCTGGTCGAGTTTGCTTCATTCAGGGCCAACCATTAGATGCTGTCCTTTGCTTCAATATCCTATGTTACAATTTAGTCTAGTAATATACTCCAAAACTAGTCTTGGATACCTATTGTCTACTTCCATTGACCTGTCTCCTTGCCGCGCAGGACATTGTCAACTTGAACAACCTACCAAATTGTATGTCAACCTCAAGTTTACGCCCGAGGTCATCTCACCTGCATCAGCCCAGCTGCATATTGTAACCCCTGACATCTGCATAGCTGTCTGACTGGTTCTGATCTCTAAGCGCCGTGTACGCCCGTGGCTTGACGTATGGTCCCTTGCGAATCCAAGTGTGTCCCCTGGACCATGGCAATTCGATGGACAATCCAGATGGCGCTTATTCGGACCAGAAACCTCGTGTGCTCGCTGTCTAGTAATGTCTCTTGCTTTGCCAGGTATAAGATCTTACCTGTTGCCACCGACTTGTTGTGGATTTAACCAAGCAAGCCGCAACGGCAATGACATTCTTTTCTAACATTCTTTGATCTCCCATTTATGCCATTGTCTTTCGTTCATTCCCTCTTCGGTCACAATGAAACATCTGCTTCTTCTCGCACTCTGGTGTGTCATCGCTCTTGGCCAACAGAGTTATCCCGGGCCTTTATCAAAGAGGCCAGGACCTTGCCATTCCCGTTCTGCTCCATCTCTTCCTACTGCTCCCACCCTTTCTGCGGAAACCTCACTCTCTTTCACATCTGACCTTGACACATCTGACCCTGAAGACACCGAGACTTTGTCTGCAGGCACTGGGACATCAACAGGCCTTGTGTCTGCTCAGACTTCATGGCTCCCTGGAGGGGACGCCGACATCCAGACATTGTCTACTCCTGGTGACGCCACGCCTGGAACTACTCCGACTGTGTCTCGCGATACTTCCTCTCGCACAGACTCGGCAACAGCTAAGTTGGACGGCACTTCTGCTGCAAGTGTCTCTGGCTCTGCTGCATCAACCACTGCAGCATCCCAGTCTCAAGACACCGGCTCTACTGGCGATACTCTGTCTGGTGATACTAGTAAATCACTAAACGGATTTACGCATGCAGGAACCCAGACAACTTCTGCTAATGGCGCAACGGAGTCTGAGACGGCCACGAAAAGAGAAACAGGGACCACGACTGGCTCTGGCAATGGAGACGCATCAGCTACAGAATCTTCTTCGGGTGAACCCACAGGTACTGGCTTAGAGTCCTCCAAAGCTGGCTCAGAAGCCACAACTGCAACTGAGTCAGAGTCTATCACAGCTGGTAGTGACACCTTCACGGCTGGCGGTATTTCGACAGACTCTGCCGCTGGAGAAGGCGAGACTACTGCCATCTCAAGTAACACAGTCTCTGGAGATCCTCCCATCACCAAGACGGGTACTGCTACTGAATCGACTGCACTTGGAGAGTCTTCTGAAGAATCTGCCCGCACCGACACAGGCACCGTTTCTGTCCAACTCCCTACTTCCGGAACTGGGAGTATCTCCGAGTCTGAGAAGCCTACCGGGGCCGACTCTACTACTGCCTCTATTGAATCTGGGGAGTCATCAACAGCGACTTATTCCTCATCCGAGATTATCTCTAAGGGGACTATTGGCACCCAAACTGTTACTGTCTCAGGACCCGCTGATCCTAGCCAGTCAACCACTATTTCAACCAGCTCGACTGGTTCTGAGGCCCAGACAACTACCCCCAGCTCTACTGACTCTTTGGAAACATCAACATCCGATACAACCTCCAATACCAGCAGCAACTCGGATGTCACTACTGCTTCTGCATCTACCGAATTCGAGATATCATCGTCAAGTACGGTAGATGGTGCCCCTAGAACCACAACATCCACCTCGTCGGCTAAATCTACCATCTCGAAGGGACCTACCACTGCTGCTGACGGCGATTGGCCTGGTATCACTGCTACCATGAATGAGCCCCCTCCCGACCTAGACCCTGTCACGGTCTCAGATCACCCCGAGTGGACCTCTAACACTTGGATCACCACCACATCCGAAGGCTCATCGGAGCCCACCATTGTCCCCGTCATTGTCGGCTGTAAGGACTGCGGCGGAAGCGACTCAGGGATCATCATTTTCGGCTTCCCTCCTATTCCCAACACTATTCTTATGTTCCCTGGACTGCCCACGATTTCATTCCCTTGTGTTCCCACGTTCTTCACCCCGTGCAGTCAGCCTCCCAAGTCTGAAGATAACACGGATGACGATGACGACGACGATGATGATACCACCAAGACAGACCAAGACTCAACCACAGATACAACGTCCACCACCTCGTCTGCAGCCTGCGATATCACAGGCGAAAGCTGCGCTGCCTGCACAAAGTGGCCCGGCCTAGACTTGCAGGATGATAACTACGACAACGACCCAGACCTTGATCAAGACTGGGAGATAGAGGCTCGAGATATGCTAGATCATACAAAGCGAGCAAAAGCAGCCGCCAACGCCGTCACGCAACTTGGAGCCTGCACAGTCCAAGGCCCTCTCTCGTTTCCTAACTACCCAGCCGGTCCCCAAACCTTCAAGACGGAAATGAGAGGCACGCTGAGTGATCCCCTCAACCAGATCATTCGATGGTACGGATACGATCAGAGCGACTGCGTTCCCGATATCCAGCGAGTATCTACTAGTAAATACAGCACGGCCTTTGGAGGCACGACAGGCAAAGCTGCCCCTAGCGTCGACCACGTTTTTGAGAAGAGCTTTTTGAAGGACTTCTTCGAGGTGATTCTTGATGATAGCGTCGACAGTGTTCGCAACGACAAGGACTCTCCGCGGAGCAAGATCACCTGTTCGGATCTCGAGTACTACACTTTGAACAATAAAGATAACACCAACCGGCTTCAGAATGTGTTCAACGCATACCCTTCCAAGGACAAATATCTGAATGACTTGATTGGAATGGCCCAGAACCTCAACGGCGAAGCAAAGGTATGAGCAGCAAGTGTCAATGTAAAGGGTTCTTGGCTAATACGCTTGTGCAGGGCAAGGTCACGACAACGTTCGGCAAGCTTGCGCTTTCGGGACAGACACAGGGAAAAGCCGACTTTGCAGTTTCCTCTGCCAACTGGGATGACTTTGGGAAATCCATGGAGATCATTCTTGTGTTCCTTGAAAGAGTGTATATTGGTATCAAGATCATGAGGGAAGACGAAGCCATCAAGGCGATGCAGCGTCAGAACAACCGTATCTGGTCACGATTGTAAGTCATAGCACGGTATAGGCTATCAGCACGCCATACTGACCAATTTGTGTACAGTCAAGAGCTTGACAGGTCCATTTCTTGCTACGACGGCTTGGACACCAATGTCTGGTCGTTCGCCAAAAAGTACCAAGACTACATGGACCAGCGGTTCAGCGGCGATGTGGAATGGTCCATCAACAAATGGGCTGAGGATGCAAAGACCAAGCTTGGAAGTAAGTTGCAAGACCTTTTGGACAATAACCATCCTCTATACGACGAGGACGAGGAACAGAAGCAGGCACAAGAAGGCAAGATGCAGGTCTGGAGGAAGAGGCTCGATGCGGCCCAGGCGGCAACTTACTCCGTGGACGTGACGTGGGAGTGGATAAATGACAATCCAGACCTTGCTGCTCGTCAAGATGGTGGAAGTTGTCGTCGTCCTACCTTGACGACATCGATGGCGACCATGTCTACATCTTCTCTGACGACGCTGTCTACAATCATCATCTCAACAACATCATCCGCTCCCCCCGCTACCACTTCAGGGCCAACACTCTGCTTCCTCGACATTCAGTGTAATGATCTCGAGTGCAGCGATGGTCTACAGCCTACTTGCTCCAAGCTCCTCTCACCTTTTGTCGGAACATGCCTCTGTGCACCTCCACCAAAGACGGATGAGCCACCGAAGCCAACCACCACAGCGGCACCATCACCTCCTCCTTCCCCTCCCCCCGAGCCCACGGCAGACTGTGTCTTTTGGGTTGACTTGTTCTACTACAACTTCGTGATCTATATTATCGAGGGGTGGTCTGATGACGGAGGCAAGAGTCTCCGTGACGAAGAAGGAGGCTGCGGCGCCATCACCGGCTGGGAATACCACGAGGCGACAGATACGGAACGCGCGTTTGCAATCTTTAATCTACCCATTCTCATGAATGGTGGTTGTGTAGAGAGAGCCATTGTCTCGGCTGGAGGACCCAAGATTCAGTGTCGACAACAGGACGATTTCCTCATTCCGGCTTCTCAGGCTGAGAAGGCTTCTCAGCCTAAGAAGGGGGATGGACACGAGGAGCCACAGCACCGTGAGGCAACGGGCAAGGTGAAAGAGGAAGCGCTGGAGAAGTATGGCACTGTGGCGGCTGATCATCCTGAATACACTCCCATGTCTTGGTAGGCTAAAGCGGTATGGGAGGTTTCCTGTAGCTACTTGATTCATATTGTACTATTGAAATGTATGTAGTTGTTTCCGAACAATGAGCACGATCATAAATGAATCTTCCCATCTTGTTCCAAGCAGTCAACCCACGGTTAGCCGCTCACAACGATGGGACGCAATTATCGGAAACAAAGGGCTAATACATATCCTCCCTAATTCCAATGATCAAGTCAAAGATTTGACCGGCGTCTTGTCAATCTAGAAGGTTTCGACTTCTTGAACTCATCTTTAATCTCATCCAAAAGCCCTTCCACTGTCAAAACATCCACAGCAACGCCCGCAAGACTCTTTGCCACCATAAGAGCTTTCTCGAAAGAGGGCTTGCTTCCAGCCGCCACTTCAAAGTTCGGAGTATGAGCACCAGTCGAAGGTGCAGTACCATTGGCATACGTGATCTTGAATAGAGGGCTGATGGAGGGGAAGTCGTAGCTGATGTTGCCCTGGTCAGTCGAGCCACTGGGATCTCTCAGCTTGTCGGTATCTGCGTCAGGCACCTCGCCACCCAGATCTTCGAACCAACGGGAATATGAGGCAGCGAGAGCGTCGTTGCTGTTCATGTTTGCGTAGCCGTACGGCCGCATCGTCAAGTTCATCTTGGCGCCTGTGCCGAGGGCACCAGCCTTGAAGCACCCCAGCACGCGGTCGGTCAGGACGTCGAGCTGCTCATCGTCGGCTGAGCGGATTTGATAGCTTCCCGAAGCCAACGCAGGGATAACGTTGATGCGGCTCCCACCGGACTCGATGATGCCGTGTACGCGGTCCGTTGGACGCATCTGCTGGCGCATATATGATAGAGCGCTATTGGCGAGCAACAAAGCATCCTGAGCATTGACGCCTTGCCATGGTGCAGCTGCTGCATGTGACTCACGCCCCTTGAACTCAACATCGAAGCGATCCGTTGACGTGGTGATCATGTACGGGCTATCGAGCTCGTTGGTGGGGTGCGAGATGAGGGAGATGTCGATCTTGGCCTCTTCAAACACGCCAGCTTCTAGCATTTTGACCTTGCCGCCGAGAGACTCTTCTGCAGGCGTGCCGAATAAGATGACCTTGCCGGATAGTTTCTCCTTGCTCATGATCTCAGCGGTGGCTAGTGCGCCCCCAAGAGATGCTGTAGCGATGAGGTTGTGGCCGCACGCATGACCAAGACCTTCGAGCGCGTCGTATTCGGCGTTAAAGCTGACGACAGGACCATCTCCACTGCCCTCAAAGACAGCCATAAACGCAGTCTCAACGCCTCCGACGGTATCTGTAACATTCCATCCCTTCTGTTTCTTCATGAAGCTGGTCAAGAGCTTGTGTGCCTTGAACTCTTTGTAGCCAAGCTCCGGATTGTCGTAAATGTTCTTATTGATCTTCCACAGCTCCTCGTCGATTGAATCAACGTAGTCAGAGACTGCATCAACATATTGGCTTGTTTCGTTCTTCTTTTGACGGGGTTCTAAAGAACTCTTTGGCGTGGCAGCCGCAGTCCATATTGAGGCCAGCCCGATGGCCGCACCAATGAGGGTGGTAGCATGGTTCGTACGCACCATGTCGACGATATGGACTCTCTGGTAGGATGGAAAGATTGATAAGATCAAAGTTGAGAATGTAGGCTAGAATGGAGCAAGAATAAAGACAAGCTTTATTATAGTAAACTACGAATCCTTCCACCAAAGTGAGATGGAACTCTGCTGACTTTATATGGAGCGTCTCCTGGCTTCTAAGGCCATCGCTAGGGTGTATATCCTTGCATTCGAGAGCCCTAGTCGGCGACTTAACCAACTTCTTGCTCGTATGGTTCTTGGCAGATAGTTCGGCGAAGTACGGAGGACAGGGTCCCAGAATTCCCCCGCATTGACGATATCAACTAGCTACAACCTTCCTAGATAGGAAAGGACACCATCCGTACGCCGATGATAAAGAAATAGTCATTGCCGAGAATGTAAGCCGGCCGTTACAGGCCCGGGTTGTCGGATACAGTCCTCCGAGGAACTAAGTTATCTCATCCGATAACTTTGATGGAGAGCTTAAAACCAGGCAGTGGACCCCGTTATTGCTTATCACTTGACCTGTGCAAGGTTACATATCTAATAACCCCTCTCCCGACACTCGGAGCTTAGCTTGCAGTACCTACACTCGATGTGGGGACTAACTTAGAATATCATCGGATGGCATAGGAAGCGGCCTTAAGAAACAACTTCTAGAGCTCAAAGTATCGAGTACAGAAATCAGCATCGAGTCTCTAGCCAAGCCACTCTTCTTTCGGGCCAGGACTTCTCCGTCCACGTCCATAAGGTCTGAGGTTGCAGAAGACCCAGGTGTATTCTGCCGCCTGTGGACGATCTTCACTCCTTTAAATCTGTAGATACAGGGATACGGATATAGTTCCTGCAGATAACACAAGGATATCATAACACCGCCATTCAAATCACTATTACCCCTCTTCGCCAAGCCTGATAAAGAGCGTGTTAGATAATCATGCGGGTATTTCGATAAGAGCCAAAGTAGAAGCATTTTGAAAGGACGGAAAGTGGTCCACTGTGTTGATGAAGAGTGTAAACTTCTGAAATGAGAAGGCAATTTGCTGATATGTTACCAAGAGCTGCTCATCTGCGCTTTGTAAGTTACATAGAGAAGATATAATAACTAAGGAATAACGGTCATAGGCTTATATCATTTCTGACTAAACGGCAATGGACTGCCAACTATGTACTTACCCCTAACCCTGAGGCTTTCCGTTACACAGCAGATCTCAAGGAATTAACCCATGCAGCACCAGACGATACCTATGTAATAGTTGTAAGCCTGGAGAATTATACAGCCTAAACACATTTCACGAAACTGATTAAGTTCACTTGGCTAAATAAATCCCATTCATGTTGCTCAGACTTGTTTACGGAAACATCAAGCACAAAGTAAGATCATGCTTCATCTATGTGTACGCAATACCATTTCCCCCAGGACTCAGGGCTTCGGGGTCCATGTCCGACTACCGTACTCCCTGATAAGCCTTTGTCTGTACATGGCATCCTATTTCAGCGACTTGCCCTTATCTTGTAACAGCCATTAAGTCGCTGGACTCTACGCAGTATGAGTTAATTAGACTACTCAGTCATATCTAAAAATAGGTCCGAGTGTTATCGACTGGTATAAAAATACTTGACATCCTCTCAAGTTATTAGACAGATACTTAACTATCGATTCTCAATACGTAGTGATCAGGGTTGGTTAAATAGGACTTCAAGACCAGTCTACTCGGGAAGACCAATCAGAAACTTGATATTACGACAACCACGCCCTTGCGCCTTATTGTTGACATGGGCTGAAATGGATGACGCTGGCCCACAATTGCCGCTTAGGTATAACTTATAAGAGCAAAGAGTATCCGTAAGTACACGAATGTTTTCATCAGGTTGACTACAGAACACCATCCGCTATGAACCAAGATACCACCATGTTACAAGCAAACTCCGTCCCAAGCGTCCTCTCCTCCTTCACAGAAACGTGGTCTCCTCGCCTTGTGGCTGCCATCAACGACCACCACGTCAAGGTCGCCAAAATCGACGGAGAGTTCATATGGCATGCCCATCCCGACTCGGAAGAGCTCTTCTACCTTCTTGATGGCAAACTGAGCATGGAAATCGAAGGCCAAGAGCCTGTGGTGATGAATGTGGGGGACATGTTTGTGGTCCCCAAGGGTGCGAGACACAGGCCTGTTGCGGAGAATGCATCTGTCATGTTGATCGAGCATGAAAGCACTGTGAATACCGGAGATGAGAAAGACTCGGACATGACAAAACAGGTCCAGGATACAAGATAAGATAGTTGGATGTCGGGATCAGTGCGGCTGTCTGAGTCTGCCACTGAAGTTTCTATTTGGCCTAAAAAAACCAGAGATGAAAGAAATCATAATTCAATAGAGTCAAACCACAGTTACTTGAATAAGTTGTGAAGTCTCCATTCCAGTCATCTGAGTTAATTGTTTACGCAGGCTTCTTTGTATAATACATACTTGACTAACCTACTAATGTCAACTATTGTCTTTTGGAGACATACATAGGCATAGAGTCTTCCCACATACTATCTGTCAGCATACGTTTATCCGAGCCATCAGCGTTCATAACCATGATCTGTCCATAAGGCTGAAACGTTTTCTCATACTGAGCAGACTCATCGCGGAAACCATACATTCCTGTACTCCATAGTATGCGACCATCGTAAGACCATACGGCATGGGCATCATTGGCTGGGCTATCGGTTACTTGAGTCAAGTCACTCCCATCTGGTCGAATAGTCATGATGTCGAAACGGTCCTCGTACCAACGGCTGCCGTACTCGGGCTTCCAGTCGACTTGTCGAGTAAAGACGATGCGCTCGCCGTCGGGCGACCATCCAGGGGTGTTATCCCAACCAGAGGTCAGATTGGCCGTCTTGCCCGTCGTCAGGTCAAGAATACGCAGGCCGAGTGGTATTTTTGATTCCGAGTCCCATAGGCGATAAACTAACCTGGTACCATCAGGCGAGAATGACGGGAAGCCAGCGTTGAGTTTGCTATCCGTATCTGTCAAGTTCGTAAACCCATCGCTTGTGACGTTGGCGAGGTACAGCGACGCCGGGTTGCCATTGCGGTTGAAGAACCAAACACCAAACCCGACAGCGATTTGGGAGCCATCTGGTGACCACGTTGGTTGGAAAGCACCAGCAAGACCACTTTTGATATTCGCAGACTGGGTCGAGTTGTCGGTCGACCAGATATCGTATACATCAAAGACGTCTTTCAGATCGGTGTACTCAATCGAGGACACAACAACGGACGAATTTCCCAGTTGCTTCTGTGTGATTACGATGCGGTTGGTAGCTTGATTATACTGCGGGAAGACATCCATGAAACGATAATCCCACTCATGATCCCAACTGAAGAGCTCCTTGGCTCCTGCACGGACGTCCCATGAAGACACTTCGTAAACGACCTTGGTGCCATCAGGAGACCATGAGGGGTTTCGGATACCGGATCCTAAAAAGGCTGAGTGTGAGGCGTCTGGTATGGTATAGTTTATACCCTCGCTAGGACCAGCCTTGATCACATAGCCGATATTGCTGCTTTTGCCAATGTAGTGCTGTCCCATTTTCAGATAAGTGCCCGAGGTGTGCTCGACGATATCACGACCAGTGGCTACATCGACACTGAAGATCTGAGCCGAGAGTTTTCCCATCTGGTTTGCTACGCCATGTGAGGCATAAGTGTCCTCGGTGGACATGACGTTGTAGAGGATACGCTTTCCGTCAGGCGACCATTGCGGCGTTCCCAACGAGTACTCAGCTTTGCTAACAATCATTCGAAAGTCAGAGCCGTCAGGTCGGATAACGTAGATGGAGAGTGTTTGTGTGTGCTCCCAGCCAGTACCATTGCTATGGCCAGTCCATTCCGTGTTTCGGTCAGAGCTAAAAGCAATCCACTGGCCGTCGGGAGACCAGGATGGCCGGAAATGACCCTGAGGACTATGTCGGCTACCTCGAGTAGATGCCGTGTCGGTAAGATTCCTGGCCACGCCAGTCTTGAGGTCTTTGACCCAGATGTTGGTAGTGTAGTTGCCCCAAGTTGACACATAGGCTAGCGTTTGGCCGTTGGGTGATAGGGCACCGGCGTCTTCGAAAGAATCCGTCTTTACCAGAGTTTGTAGCCCCGAGCCGTTGGGCTTGACTCTGTAGATATCGGATTGGCCATCGGCTCGTCGCTCACTGCTAAAGACAATCCACTTACCATCAGGAGACCAAGACGGGTGGAAGTCAAAAGCTGCTGTTTTGTTGCTCATCAAAGGTTTCGCGTCACTGCCATCGGCATTGGCCACATAAAGTAAGGAGCCTGATGGTGCAATCCGATTGAGATATAGGACACCTTTCTTATCGTCGGCGACATGTTGGTGCGTAGTACCATGACGTTCAGATCGTCGCTCTACATCGCTGTGATGTTCAGCGTATGGGCAACCGGCCCAAGCAGAACTTATGGTGGTACCCAGGAGCAAGCCAGTGAACAGGCGCATTTTCACTGTAGAAGAACCGACTTGAACGATAATTGCCAACTAGAGCATGATGTTCCTGAAACTTGATACTTATACTCAAGAGTCTACCTCAATGTGAGGCACCTAACTGTAATAACTGGTCCACCTCTTGCTCCATAAACCCCTGCGTTATCAGATCCAACACGACCTTTTAAGAAAAGAATTCGCCGATCTCTGTGGGGCAGTCCCGAGATAGACGGAAACTGCCCGGAAATAATGCATCGTTTGTGTTACGAGACATGATCGCGGAAGACAGGTAGGAGGGGGAAAATACAGTGTTGCACTACTCTGTATATGAACTGCTGACTTAGAGGAGATGTAGGTCATGGGGACCTCAACTAGCAGAAAACTATTAAAGTTACGAGCAGGGCTAAGGTGCCACTTCAAGACGAGTTGCAAGATGACGGAAAGGGCCTCAAGAGAGTTAATGTTAAAGATTTCTTCTTCTATAGTATGCTGAACTTCCAAAGGGTAAGAAAGCTATCACTTGGTAACCACCTTCATGAGACGAATGGGGAAAGAGACGAATGTATGGCTATGGACAATATATATCTATTATAAAAGTATTAAGGAAATAATTTAAGCATCGACTACTTTTCAGTTCAGCGCTATGCTGCTGCTCCGTTTTGAATTGGGCAGGTTCCTGTTCACACAGATCCCATGCTTGACCACTATAGATTTAGTTATGCTACGGGCGGGCTATGATCCCAGATTGACTACTACTTCATGCCCTCTTCTCCGCAGCTTCTCTCATGAGCCTCTCTTGTTCGACGGTACACGGGACACACCATAGATCCCAGATGGTGATTTCACGTGAAGATAGCAATCCACACGAGCCCAACTTACCGTCTTTCGCCTCAGCCTTGGCGCAAATTCCAGCGCTTTGCTCCTGTTTATAGAACTCCCCGCACTCGGCGCAGGTGTATCTCGTAAAAGTGTTCAGACACATAGCTGCAAGCTTCGGGCGGATGTTCCTTTTACCTACGGCGCGTAAGCTGAGATTAGTTGATAGTACTAAATTTGTTACGGTGATGTTTGAAAGTGGAGAAGCCGGTAACTCGTTGAGTTTGCTGGAAGAACAAAAACTTCCTCAGTCTCGAGGCGTTACTTATAATTCCAGGTAGAGGAGTATTCACAGACGTCGACATTACGTGGGATCATCTAGGTGGCTGATCTGCAGCTGGGAAGCGATACTATTGTGAATCGTGTTCGGAGGCCGTTGTAAAGTATTAAAGTCTTAAACGCATTGATACCTAGCTAATAGATAAGTGATACAGCGACTCATGATTTCACTGAACCATGGTTGGTGTACTGCACACTCATATACAAAAAGGCGCCATAGCTTTTGTGTTAGACATTTGCTGATCAGAAACTTCAAACGACCTGGCAGCCTATAAAAGAAGTAGAGGGATAATCAGTGTCTTGGCTTCGTTGCAGTAACAAGACTCCAGTAATCACCAGTGGATATCTGCGATACGCAAGCTGAGATATCCCATGACCTTCAAGAGGCTGTGCGTCGCTAAGTAAACTCTACATATTATTTAATGCATGCTATCAGCGTACGATACACTTAGAAGTCGGCATATCAGCGGGATCGAGGCTGGTATAAACTCCTAGATATATTACATTGCTCAAAAGATAGCTATATGCTTTCCTATAATTTCAAAAGAACTTATTTTTTACTAGAAATGTTTATTAAGCTAAAATTACACTAGACTTATCCCTTTCAGGAATTGCTAGCATCTCGGGAGTCACGGTTTATTTCAAAACACCAGTTTGATAACCAATAGCTAGATACCGTAAAAGCTTTAAGACAGGTTTGTACATGTTTCGACTAAGTTCTAGCAGTTCTTCATTGTTTAAATACTCGTGAGCCAAGATACGATTACCTGTTATTAGGAGCAACGATAGCGAAGGGATAGAAACATATGCCCTTTAGCCACACAACCGAGCGAACGACTACTTCACCTACAAAGAACTTGCCCAAAATCACATTAATCCACAAGTCGTCCTGCCCCCCACCGCATATATCAAATGATTCCTCTATTGGATATTATTTAGGGCGCACATAGCTATATATTTATCTTTATCTCGGTTAAAGTAGCTTTTAGCACAATTAGCAACTATCATACTCCTGCATGATTCTTATGGCTATGGCGAAAGATCAACCTGGCATTTGACTCGTGATTGGGCTTGGTTTAGGTAAGGCAGTCCCTTTCAAGCTATGTAGTTCTAGACCAATGTGGTTGCCGGTCTACCTATTAGACCAAGGTATATAATGCTAGTTGACTATCTTTCCAGACTCATTAAGAGTGACAGAGTCCACAGTTATTGGGGTTTTGTTTTACGCGTAGAGACAATAACAGGAGTCAAGGCAAGGCCATCCGCAGTGGTCTCTTCGATAAAGGGGATCGAATTTCGATTTTGGGGTCATTTAAAACGAGCCTCGCGCTTTAGGAGCGCAAGAGCACTTAGAGTCAATGTAGTATCAACTTGGGATTATATAGGCGAGAAAGGAAATGGGAGGCATCTAGATTCGCGTTCTAGTTATTCCGTTGTAGCTCAATATCGGATATTAAGATATTAGCTAAATGCCTGATCATGCTTACTACGTCATTAATGGAGAGATCTCAAACCCGATCTTCATTACCAACCTTCAACTAATCACACAAGAGTTGCCGAACTAGGCGCACGACGAGTCTCCATCGTCAGCTTATCCTATTTTTTGCCTTTCGTAAATACAACATGCCCTTTAAAGCAGAATGGTTCGAAACCCATATTGCACCAACTAGGGAAGCATTGATAGCCGGCGATGGCTGCCATGCCGACGAAGCGAAGAACTTAGGTGAATATCTCGAGGCCAAGTTGACAGACCAAGAAGCGGCAGTTCTCATAACCAGGCCGGTGCTTGAGGAAGATGACCCACCAGCAGAGATCTGTCGTCTAAATGCGTTACTCTGCGACGCTTTAGTTGACTTCCACGACCACCGCGAAAAGCTGTTGGATCTTCTTGCGGCCATCAGTGACTTGCCACCAACGGCAGGGATAGACTGGTCTGATCTGCCAGGCTTCGGCAATATGTGGAGTGATTTGTTTCGACTTCACCTCCAAGGCCCAACCCCATGGGAGATAGGAGACATACCTCTTCCCAACGACAAAAGAAGGGAACTACGACAACACCATGAAGCCGTGGCGTGCGTCGAGGTGGAGCTGTATCGTCGTGGTCTTGGGGGCATAACGGCATATTGGGGATTCGAAGTACTGAACTTGGTTTGCTCAGGTCGGCCCGGGCTAGATGTGTTCATGTACGGGATACATGCTTGGCTCAAGGGAGCCGTAGCACGGTTGTTGAAGGACCTAGAGCCAAGCAAATTGAGCCATTGGACAATGCTAGTTCCAGGATGGCCTGGCCGGCGACAAGCTGTTGAAGGGACAATGGCTAAACATTGGGAACACTGGAAAAGCATGTGTTTGGAACTCAGTCAAGATAAAGATCTCCTCTCATCTGAAGCCCGGGAGCTTGCTGCCGAATGTTTCAAGTTGATGAAGAGCGATAATTTAACGTAGCAAAGTTGAATACAGATTGTCGTTCGACTCCTGCCATTGAAAAGGAAGAGAACGAATTAACTGACGCATTTACGAACATGAGGGTTACATAGCATATGGTTAGGTCTCCAGACGAAAAGCCTAAGTGATATCATGAGATAGGTCGCTTGACTGTCGACAGTCGAGTATTCGAAGGCTGTAACACTAAAGTAAGGGACGTATTCATCTCGGCCTTCAAGCGATACCCCTTAATCCATTTGTCACAGCATCCTATACTTTACCAGCTAAGACCCGAACCACGGCTTCCAGAGCGCCCCTGTCTGCACCGCGAACCCGATCAACCAGCCCGTCATCACTGAGGCCAACGGATTGGCGACCCTTTATGTCCTCAACAGCTACTCCCCGAGGCGCACCATCTTGGAAGAACACAAAAGTCGGCATGGCGGAGACTTTGTATCGCTCGGCAACATTCTTGACGTGGTCGACATTGACTTTGGCAAAAGCAAGACGACCTTTCTGAGAGTGGCTGTCGGCTAGCTTGGAGAAGACTGGCGCGATAGCTCGACAGGGGGGACACCAGTCGGCGTAGAAGTCGACTACAACATGGGAGTTGGAGGACAAAAGGGCGTCCAGCTCCGCGGCAGTGGATATCTTATGAACCTCGCCTGAGGTTTCAGGAATAGGCGATCGATCTGCGAACAATGCCTTCAGGCCCCTACGTGTCAGCATGTGATTGTGACGCCCACTACTGATCAGAGTAAGAGCTCAATAATGAGGCCAGTAAGCCATGAGATGTGAAGTGAAAATGGATGAAGATTTTGTGTGGGTAGTGTTGTTGGAGTCGAGGTGGTGATGTGGAAGAGGCAGACACGGGATAGTACGAGGTGGGCAATCCAGGCATAACATACAGGACCAATGACGAAAAAGGCGATGAGTGCAAAAAGAATATAATAGATTGTATCCATGCTGGACTCCGTATCTTAGTGCTTAGCTTGATGTAAGAGGAAGGCTTGCGGCTACGGTTAGAATGAGGTGTAAAGATTCGGTTATAAATGAAGAGGTTGGAAACCCTCACGTGGCTGTACAGGGAGATATACTACGGGCGACCATGTCTACAAGTGGCTCTTTTCACTTTTGGAGGCATCAAAATCCGATTTTTCAAGCTACGCACCCACCCCC
>JADDON010000176.1:0-107176 GCA_017140175.1 Fusarium staphyleae
GAGCCGGGTTGTATTGTTCAAGAAAGATCTCCCACCCCAGGAACGAGGTGCATTACTTCAATGATATCACCTGTAGGTAGCAGACACCCAGACTCCATTGCCTCCCGCACCCCTGCCCCCTTTCAGAAGCTTTATTGCTGCTCGAGCCCTGCCCAGAAACCATCGGGCGCCCCAGCATCCCAACCCGACACGCTATTTGACCATAAGTCCGCGATGATGCAACCGCGCAGGGCGGTCAAAGCAAAAACAAAACAAATCAAGGTAAAGCAAAGTCCTATCCGGTGATAATGTTTGCATCCAATTAGCCATGTACTAATTTAACCCTTTTAACTCAATCATAAGGCTGAAGTAGGTGGTGTGCCTGTCCGCCTGAAAGCATCTTGGTTGGCACCATACAGTGTTCTCCTTGGTAACAGCCACCAAGCTTCCTTATCCTATCAATACCGGCGCTTTCTTCGTCAGCGACGAACTGTTATTTGTCCAGGCTCTTATTTTCCGACCTATTTTCTCTCTCTCTCGTTTTTGTATCATTTACTGCTTTAGAATCTAAAACAAGTCCAAGAACTTATCATCCCTGCTACTTGATATGTCTTGTAGCTTAGCTCTACAAAAAGGTCCGGAAACCTCTGAAAGGTTTTCTGACTATCAATGGCATTATTTCTCTTCACTTGCAGAAGGACCGATTCGTTCACGAGCAGAGCTGTTCTTGAATTCGGTGAGCTGGCATGCACTGCAAGAGTTCGCAGTAAGGAAGCGGAATAGGAGCAGCTGCAAAATCCTTCCTCATATCGGCCTCGGCTACAATCACATGGTCCGTATCATCGAGTTTGATGACGGCGACCGATGGGTTGCACGACTCAAATTACCCCCACTTTCCAAGCCAGAAGCCTCTATACCCGGACAAGCTTTGGACGTCAGAGTGATTTGTGAGGTCAATACGATTTCCCTTCTGCGAGATACGACCAGTATACCTATCCCGAAGATTCACGCCTTCGAGGCTAGCCCTGACTGCAGTGTCGGGGCCCCATTCATGCTGATGGACTGCTTGAAGGGCAACGTTGGAATGGACTTGGGTATGAAGATACCGCCAAAAGGCAAAGCAGCATTCTTGAATGCTTTAGCAAAAGTTCACGTAAGATCATTCTGTTTGGATGATAAAACGAGTAACTGACAAATATCTTCTCAATATAGGTCCAATTATCTAAAGTCCAGCTTCCCAAGATTGGGACAATCGAATCTGTGAACCCAGACAGCACGTGCCAGCAAGGCCCTATACCAGGCTTGGGTGGCCCTTTCACTACTGCAACTGAATTCTTTGAGGCATGGGCAACGCATATTAGCTTTGGGAAGACCGACGAGCAACTCCGAGCAGAGTCCGGCCAATATGCTGATGAAATCGCGTGCTCCATGGCTTCGTTTCTGCCGACTATCAAGAAGCTGGCTGGCGTGCTCTCAGTACGCGATCATGGTCCGTTTCCTGTCAGCCATGGGGATTTTGGTCACAACAACATTGTTGTTGACGACGACTATAAGGTCTTAGGGGTGATTGATTGGGAAGGGGCCTACGCTGTGCCGTGGGAAGTATTCGGAGATTTTCCTTTGAGCATATCAACTGTTCCTCCTGCGATGGATGTTCCATGGGCTTATAATGAAGATGGCTCTCCCAAAAGTGCTGAGTTAGCCCAAAAGCTTGCAGATCAACAAGAGTATGTGACAGCCGTCAAAGAGGAGGAAACCAGAAGTGAAGTGCTTCACCACCTTTCTGAAGCTCTAGAAGACACAGAACGGCAGCAGCTAGTAACGGCGATGAGACTATTTCGGGACGGCAAGGCTGGCTGGTATTCCAAAGTCGTCGACAAGCTCATTCAGAAGTAGATTTACGGACATTTCGTATTAATATCACTCCCGAACATGTGGAGAAGATCAAGATCACTTGTTGAAGCTTGTACTTTTTACATCCTCGACGAACGGAAACATCATGCTCCTGGAGCAACCGATATTGCGACGGGGAAATACAAGAGCGCGCGCAACAAATGATAAGAAAGCGAGCTGTTCCAAAGAGTTCTGGTGTACTACGGAGTACGACTTGACCGAGTTTGGAGTGTACGGCGATCCATCAGAAGCAGAAATCAAATCACTCCGCCAACTGATTCGCGAGGGTTGCTTTAAAACGCCATATCTGAGCGTGGTCAAGGGGTGGATGGAGATCATAGCTTTTAAATAGCAATATCCACAGAGCTAGCTAGGCAGCTAGGGAACTGAATCTTCACATCAGGTACGATGAATGAGTGTGGGGCTTCAAACTCTGTCAACATCCTTGAGCTGATCCATCACGGCCCAACGAACAAACGCTTTGTCTCAGTCGGGTATCTATCTACGATAGGCGCCTTATTTCCGTACGGCCTTAACAGTATCACCGGGAAATTGTCAACACATGTTAACCAATAGATATCCCCACGTAGGATCCCCTTAGTGAATGATCAACATTAGGATCGACAGGCAGATCGTTCAAGGTGGAGGGATCAGCTCGTTGAGAGGTTTCTGATAACGGAAGTACGGCTGTAACTAAATATTTAACAATTTCTTTGTCAGAGATTACATATAGCTAGGTTTCATAACTCCCTCTGATCACTTCTAAAAGCATCAAGGCATAGTTACATAGTCGCTCACTCAATCAGTCTAAATGAAATTAAGCCCGTCAAGTCAGCATGACAAATGGTATGACACGGCCAGAAAATTCTCATGTGACCAAAACAGGTGTATTAGTACCCAGAGTATACTAACGTTAGTGTGATCGGGTGCTAGGGTGTGCCGTGTTTCTAGAAACAATCAGAGAGGCAATGCTTGGAAGAAGATTGAGTAGAGCAGCAAGTACGAGGGGGAGGATTTCCAGTCAGGTAGAATGGTAGTAGGGCTAAGCAGAACTGCCCTCCATAGCCCTCTCAAAGTCATACTGAATCGCACTATACGGATGAATCGTGCCAAACGACAGACTTGCTAGAGAACGTTGTAACATTCGATCCCGGGAATCTATAATTGTTGATAATGCAAGACATCTAAACGATCGATACAAGTCTATATAAATAACTGCTTAATGTACAAAACAAGAATGAAAAACGCAGACATCTCATACTGTATCGTATGATTCGAGAATGACACCGCTGCAAGATGTATATGTAAAAGAAAATGCTGGCTTCGCATTCCGACGCAACCCATCGTACTCGGCTGACGCCAGTCGCAACTCGTGCATAAAGGCCATGCTCACAGCTCGATTTAACCTTGAATAACTGCGTCGACCTTGAATCCACCAGGCATGAGGTTGGTGAAGACCTTGGTCGGGTCGTACTTGGCACGGATCTTCTTGAGCTTCTCAACGCTCTCCGGTGCGTAGCCGCCAAAGACGTCTTGGCCACGGTCAGCATCGTTCAGGTAGAGATACCTGGACTTGAGGTTCGCGGCTACGAGCTTCTCTTCGATTTCGGCGTTCGCCTCATCGAGGAAGGCCTGGACGCGAGCATCGTCCGCCTCATCACCCCAGCTGCAGCTCTGCTCAATCCAGAAAGCAGGATCCTCGTCGATACCCTGAAGGGCTCCGGGATGGGCGTTTGTGGCCTTGATGAAGGTCTTCGTGATGGCGTTGTAGGCGAGACCGGTGAAGAAGTCCTTGACGTTGGTCATGTTGTGCTTCTGAATAGCCGCAAAGTAGGTATCGTGCACAATCAGCATGGCCTCCTCGGTTGCCAGCATTGGCACGATGTAGAACTTCTGTCGGAGACCGTAGGAGGCGCCGCCCTTTCTGAAAGCAGGGCGAATCATAGCTCCGTAGTTGGCCAACGGATACTCGTTCATCGCAGTTCCATTCTCAGCTGGTGTCAGAGGTGACGAGGCAGGGATTCCATGGCTGGGGATAGGAGTAAGACGACCTCCGAGGAAGTTCTTCAGAACCTCGGGCGAAGCAGACTTGCCGCTGTAGAAAAGAGTCGCGTCGTAGGTAGGCTTAGTAAAGCCTTCTCCAAAACGGGCAACGGGGATGATGGCTGCGCCAGGATCACTATCAGCGTGCAGGGCAAAGTCCAAGACTGAAGCCACCCAAGCCTCTCGGGCGTAATCAGAGTCTCCGTATGAGGCTTCGGTAATTCTAGTGTTGGGAACAGAAAAGGTTCGGAGGTCGAATCGAGTAACCAGACAGAAGGAGTTGCCGCCACCCTGAAGCGCCCAGTAGAGCTCCGCGTACTTGTTGTCGTAAGTGACCTCAGCAATTGTTCCATCGGCCAAAACACACTGGTCATTGTTAGCAGAGAACAGTAAGAGGAGAATGCTTTCAACGCACCTGGTAGCCTGCAATGTTCTTGTTCGATGCAGCGAGTCCCTTCGAGTAGCTGTACCACGAGATACCTCCACCAAGAAGCAGTCCGGGGACACCAACAGAACCCAGACGTCCGCCGACGATGGCGAGGTTTGTGCCGTTCATGTATGTAAAGACATCTCCCCATCGGGGTCCAGGTCCCACCGAGATGACACTCTTGTCGTCGGAGAATTCGAGCGTTTGGAGGTTGGTACTCGAGACAAGGATGCCCTTAGAGTCAATGTTCGCAGCGTCCGAGATAGGCATATGACCGCCACCACGCATGGCGAAGAGCGTCTTTCTGCCCCTGAAGAGTTTCACCGCACTCGAAAGATCCTTTGCGTTCTTGGGGACAAAGACACAGGCTGGCTTAAGCCATGCGCTGGTAGACCATGACACTAGAAGAGGGTTAGTCAGATACATACATGTGAGTAACTCGTGCTTCTAACCTTGAGTCTCATTGGTGTACTTCGCATCATCAGGAAGTATAGTGATGTCCGGATGGGTTTTCTTCAAGATTCGACAGGTAGATGTAGCACGATCGGCATCGGGACACGGCTTGGTTGCAGAGGCAGAAGCAGCTGCAACGAGGTTGCCCAGGGCGAGGATTGAAGAGGCTTTCATGTTGTTTAGTCTGTAGTTGAAGATGAAGTTGTATTGATGATTTAGTAGTTGACAAAGACTCGCACTCTATGTTCTTATATACATTGTGATCTTCTCTCGAGGCTATGCTTACACGCGCACGGATGAGGCTCCCCATCGCTTTCGCCCTCGGTTTCGCTTTCGCGCATAAAAGCATAAATACCCATATTGATGACGACTCCTCAATTTCCCACTGTCTCTACGCTAAGAAAATCTCCTTAGTCTACCTGCGACTCCCGTTTCAACCCCACTAGTGTTAGTAAATGCTCCTAGTCCCCTACTCCAGCCTTACAGATGGCCTAGATCTACATAGGAGAGCATAGAATAGCCATCGTATTCTTAGCCTGCATAGCCTCAAGACGTACTGATGACGCGTGGACATGCTTCTGTTCTCAGAAACTCAATCTTGGACCCCTTTGGTCCTTGTTGAACGATATCAAACGTTGTGGACCAAGCAGAACTCGTCAGCTGAAGGGGCGCTCGGAAGAAGACATAGCCGTTGTGTTCTTCACTAGTAGCCTCAAACATAATTCTCTCCTTCTTTATGCCACGCACAATTGTGCCGTCTCTTTTCTCAAGACGCACGATATCCAATGCTAGAGCTCCTGAAGCCTGATCTTGTCGGACTGCAGCCGTGACATTCAGTGCTCGCATTCCATTCACGGTAGCCCGCGAAACACAAGAGTTTTGCCTTTGGTATAATAGGCCGTCGTTGATAGGGTACCCTTTACCCCCGTTGCTATACCTGGTAGTCTTTCCTCGGGACGGGACGGCGAGATGAATGTAAAATTTGCTGATACCCTCCGCGGCTTCGATGGCGGTCTGGAACTCGAACCAGGTGAAAGACTCACCGTATAGACCTTCGGAACTTCCGGCCTGCTTTGTCCTAATCATCGTGTTCCCTTTGCCGCGCCGATTGGAGTAGGTCAAGTGGGCAGCGAGATCGCCGGGGTCCCGTCCGGCTGTTGCTCCCTTTGTCGTCCTAACTCTAATTCGACCGGAGAAGGTCAGCGAGTCGTTGCTGTTTAAGTAAAGATCGGTGATATAAGGCTTGATGTCAATAGCCTCGACAGGGTTCGATAATCGCACGGAATCAGGAACGGTGTCAATCATGCGACTGAAGACTTGAGAGCATTTGGCTTCGAAGAACGAAGGTCTGCGAGCCATCGCCTTCATTGTCTTGTTTCTATCCGATCCAAATATCCGTTTGTCTGAGTTGAGAGTCTCATTTGTGCCGATGACGAGAGGGTTTACCGTTGTACCCTTAACGTATTCTGTGGCAATTCGGTTGTCAAATTGGCTTGGCGAACTGTCAAAGTGTGTCACCGTATCGTTAAAGGGGTCTGTATCCCCTTTTGAGATCTCCGGGAAATCGACGCTGTGAACACCCCCAAGCGTATGTCCACAAGCAACCAGAGCGATCATATCTTCTTTGCTGAGTCCGGCAGTCGCAAACCGTGCCAAGGTCGTGTCCAGCGGAGTATCAGCCTCGGGAACTCCAAATGGTCCTGCTTCTGCAGCATCCAAACGCCCGTAGCGGAACGGGATCTTGGTCCTTCCGCCGCAGGCACTGTGAGATACAATCACACTCATGGCAAGTAGATCAGCTGCAGAAGCTTGTATCGAGTACAGATTGCTAAAGAAACCAAAGGTGTTGTTGAAAGCCCGGGCGTTATTCTCAGGGCGAGTTGTCTCGAACCAGATGGAGCCATCAAGACCTCCGGTCTTTCCGTGAGAATCATGGGTAATCATATCGTGAAAAGCAGTCCGGATCCATTCTGCTGCATTCTGTCGTCCTTTGACATTGCCACCTTGAGAGCAAGGGGTGACGCCTATTACGTGGATGTTAGCAACCTTGACTATTTATAGCTACGGAGCCATTACCATCTGCAAACCCTCTCGAAAGGTAGCCACTCTGTAGGGAGAGTATGTCCTCGACCTCATCATAAGGTGAAGGCCAGATGTACTTGCTAGCATGTGCTGTCCTGGTAAATGCGAGCAATAGCCCGACGAGCACTGAGGGCTTCATCACCTTAGTACCCTGGGATTTATGGTTAGCCCTGAGTCAAAGGGTTAATCCTTGGATGCGGCCATTGTCACCGTACTTATAGAGCCGGGGCGTGAAAACGCTTAAGATACTAGTCGGTATTGAACTTCATCTTCTGAGCCTAAACATGGGTCCTATAACCCACGATAGCCAAAAGTAGTTGCAATCCCGACTTGGTATCTACAAGTAGAACTTGAGCCGCTTCGAGACCCTCTCCGGAGATTATGGATCCTACGAGGGACCCAAAAGCCGCGAATGAAAAAGATTGCTCAGTTGCTGTTGAGTAAGAGGCGCCACCACGAAAGATTCGCGCAGATTGATAGCAAGACTGATTGATAAGAAATTTCCATTCGTGAATGAGCCTAGTCTGTAGATGCGATCAGATTAGGGTAGTTGAGACCTAGTATTGGGCTATTCTATGGATTTCAATACTGATACTTTAATGTCACAGATGGTCACACTATATCTATATCCCCTAGTTTTATGCGTACTCTGGATACGCTACATATTATCCAAGAACCGTATCCCTACTCATTTTTGAGCTATCAAAAGATGTTGGGCAGATGCGATCTTGCTATCACAACTAAGTCTCATGGTTGCGCGTTGGTTCTTGTTTCTTTTTCTTTTCAAATTAATAGATGCATATTCGATGTCGCAAGCTGAATGCTTGCTTCATGCTTACGATAATTGAATGAGATGATCATGTCTGCAATTGCACGTCTTTGCAAAATGGAAGTGGTGATTGCTGCGAAAACGGGTCTCAAGTCTAGGGTGGCGGATTTTCAACCGCAAATGAGCCCAAGATACTTGTAAGAAAATTATTCCTAATGTCTTCTTATTACTACGTATGGTACAGCTCTTGCTACGGATTTGCACCTCTGTCTTCTCGTAGTCTCGTTCCATACAATCGTGCACTAGCCACGTGTGGATTGTCCTGGCCGGGCAAGTCGTTCTGACTTTTCCACTCGCTCTCGCTTGTATTTGTGGGTGAAGTCAATAAAAGTGTCGCTGCGCAAAAACCTCCACTCACTCAAGCGCTATCTTCAAGGCTACTTCGTACCAGGTCACCTCTTCTCTGCTGTAAAATTAAGACCGGGATAGCCATGGCGATAATGCTCACTGAAAGTAGGTCGGATCACATGAAGCTTGGGAGAGGAACCAGAACATCAGGGAGCCTCAAGCCTAATAACTAATACTTAAGAAAAATAGTGGTTACTCAGTGTGAATAGTACGAGGCTGTAATTGGCCGGATAAGTAACATAGCCTTCAATACCAACAATTCAAGAAAAGAGATAACGAGCTGGGGAGCCCGCTCCGACACGATTTAGTTGGCAACAGGAAGCGCCGGATAGAGGTGGATTCATCGATGGCGCGTCTCACACCACCTGGTTTGCTACGCCGCGCGATCCACCATGTTTCCTTAACTTATTTGTCACCAGTCGTGGCATTGGGCGCTTTGGAAGTAATAAACTCATCGCGTCTTCCCACTATCTAGCATATATCGGGGTTTTCGATCCATCCGAATTCCCGTCGTGGTTACTGAAAGAAGGCGATCACTGATAGCCAGGTTCCAAGGCAACCATTCCATGTCCAAGCGCCAACAGCGGCAGGATGTGCCTCACCAGTTCTCGCGGGGTTCTAGAAATTAGTTAATATTCTTAAACTTCTTTTAGGCGGATATCTTGTTCCTCATGGTCGGCTCCGATTTTCCTGACATGAATTTCGCTCGATCGGCTCCGATAACGATAGGTACCTAGATCCGCGCTCGCTAAACCCCCCCTTGCAGACGAATGACGACTACCTACGGAGCACAGGGTGCCAGGGCCTAACATACGGTATATTAAAGTGATAGAGGTTCCAAACGCTATTAATATATAAACTCTGTCAATGAAGGCTCTTGATACCTAACTAACCAAGTCATCTTCTCCAGTATCGATTAGTCCACCCGTGGCCATGACACAACAATCTTGAGTTAGAACTTTGCTCAGGCGATGGGCAAAGAAGCAGGAAAAAACAAAGATCGTCATGGAAATTATGCACCCCGCACTTACACTCGGTCTAGCGGGCAGATTAAGCAGCAGTACGACGCAAGTAACATAGAGAACAAGAGCACAAGGAGGTAAATACAGAGGCGAGGGGAATGAATCTTTCTCAGACTAGCCGTTGGGTGATATTACAGTGGCCTCGTGATCCGTTCAAGATTGTGGGTCGATTCGCTGACGCATCGTAGTGGGATGATCGAAACTCTGAGATGTCGGCGCGTATAAAGAGCGAACAGCGGAGCCGACTGGTGAGGAGATGGCCAAACTCCAAAAGAACCACCTCGACTCATAATGTCAACGATTGCAACACCATTAATCCCCAAAATTTCTAAAGCTCCAAACCTCCAGGGTCCCACAACCAGAAGCCTGCAAGGCTCATTCTACAGCACCATGCGAGCGGCGAGGTATTACGGCAAAGAGGATATCCGTGTTGAGCAGATTCCCCAGCCCAATGTCGGCCCAGGGCAGATCAAGGTAAGATCAGACATGATGGGAGACCGACTTGGGTGATTGCTTAACCAAGCACCAGATCGCTCCAGCGTTCGTCGGCATTTGCGGCACAGACCTTCACGAATATCTCGGAGGTCCCAACTTCTGCCCTGAAACACCCCATCCCGTCACAGGCGAAACAATACCTGTGACTCTTGGCCACGAGTTCTCAGGCGTCGTTACAGAGGTCGGCCCAGGCGTGACAGGGTTTGAAATCGGACAAGCATGCGCTATCCAACCAACCCTCTATTGTGGGCATTGCGCGGCTTGTGACACACACGCCGAGAATGTGTGCCATACCGGCGGCTTCGTCGGACTGAGCGGGGGAGGTGGTGGTCTCAGTGAAGCTGTCTGCGTCAACGCCACGCATGCCTTTCCTCTACCTCACAGCCTGTCGCTCGAGATTGGGGCACTCGTCGAGCCTCTAGCAGTCTCGTGGCATGCCATGATGGCGGCGCCGGAAATCACCCCGGAGTCAAAGGTGCTGATCATTGGAGGTGGCCCGATAGGGTTGGCAGAAATTCTGTGTCTTAAAGCCAAGGGCGTCAAGGACATTACTGTATCAGAAGTTGCCGCTTCTCGCCAGGCCTTTGCGAAACAGTTCGGTGCCTCACGGGTGGTGAATCCGATTAAAGAGGATGTGAAAGAGGTCATGCTAAGCTTGAGCAATGGAAGAGGCGCTGATGTTGTCTTCGATTGTGCTGGTGTTCCGGCGAGGTGAGTGACTAAAGCGACTTTACTTTGGGGTGTGTTGCTGACTTTTGCCCAGCATCAAGAGCGCCTGCGAGGTCGTCAAGACCAAGGGCACTGTGGTCAACGTGGCTATCTGGGAAAAGGAAATCCCATTCAACCCTAACTGGATTACATGGAAGGAAAGCTCGTTCAAATCTGTGCTTGGCTACAACCGGGAAGATTTTCAGGCTGTGATCGACAACCTTGGCTCAGGTAAGATTACAGATTATCACTCTTACCATGTGTTTTCTGACTGTTATTGATGAAAATTAGGGGCAATCCAACCTAGCCAGATGATAACACGGAAGATCAAGCTTGAGAGTCTCGTGGAAGACGGTATAAAGGCCTTGATCCATGATAAGGACAACCAAGTCAAGATTCTGGTGGATGTCCATGATAGATGAGCCTTGATGCCTAGAGCTACAGCGATTTTGCCTTGTTTTGATCATAGTTGGTGTAATTTTTCGTAGCGAGGTTCTATACTTATGAAATAATATGAATCTTAATGTGCGTGGGAGCCTTGGACGTTAATTTCGATCTTGATAGCTCGCGGAACGGCAACCGAGAATAGGACAGGGCTGCTGGTCTGGAACCGTAACCAGCCTATTTGAACGCTTGGTGTTTTCCCTATGTAATCCATTTGACGCCTTCCAAATAAAGGAATCAATACCTATGTGTCGTGCGATTTATGAAGGAAGTTTTGAAGCTGTATTTCAGTCGCTTATCTCTACCTGACGAATAAAGAATAGCACATACCGTAGACAGCGTAAGTGCTTCGTATACAACCTCGTCAAGCCTTGTTACCTTCCACTCACATCAACCAATAGTCGAGACAACCGCCGCATATACTGAGGTATGGTCGCTTGACCTTTACGCTATGACGCAGAAAGATGGTGAAGTTTACTCCGTAGTGCAAGTGAGATTAACGGCAGGGGTACGGAGTACTCAGGGGGGGCACCTATGGATTGTTTCATCAGAAGTGGGGGGTGAGCCAAATAAAGGAAGGGCCCTTTGTGATTTTTTTCTGTGGATCAGCCGTGAATATGAGGCACCCGGGGTTAAGAAGGAAACCACAGCAGAATCGATAGTACGGAGTAATATGATCTTGTATCCCTGATACGAAGTTACTTGGAATATAAAGATGACACGGCTAGTTGTGCTACCATCAAATGTTTCATGTTCCAAAAACCGTAAGGGCCGAAATTTGCTGACATGTTGTTAGTTACTCCACCGTGAGAAATTATCGATATCATTACATCTCACTCCCCAACTCGATCTGCACCTGTACAAACCCAATCTTCAGTGCGAGACTAAGTGAATGACACTATTCAATATGCATTACGCTACCTTCCTCTTCTCTGCGGCCTTTTTTGCTGCCGCCGCCGGCCAAGAGTCAACCGCTCATGGCTGCTTCAGTTCAAGCTCAGTGACTGCCAAAGAATTTGGTGCGAAATACGTTTTCAACTCTGTTGGCACTTGTGTGGAGGTCTGCCTTAAGCAGAAGAAACCTGTTGCCCTCTTGCAGATGACCAGGTGCCTCTGCGCCGACACTTACCCAGCTGTCAGCTCGCTGGTTGCGGACGACCAGTGCAATTACCCGTGCCCCGGCTATGCCATGCAGGCGTGTGGCGGTGAGAACGTCTATAGTGTAGTGAACACGGGTCTGGAAAAGAAGGTCGAGCACGACGAGCATGTCGATACTAAGACCTCATCTATCTCAACTGCTACAACTTTGAGCCAACCCGATAAGACCTCGAGCCCCATCGAATCGACCTTGACGAACTCCAGCCAATCCAGTTCGACCTCTGTCACTTTGGGCTCTTCTGATGCGGCTGGAACTACTTCTGGAACTACTTCCAGCACTGTTGAGGGTACCCCAGAACCCTCCCAATCGACCGTGACGAACGGCACTGCCGGGAGACTCGCGACTCCCTTTGGCAGATTTGCCAAGATGGTCCAAGTCCTTTGCCGCAGATCCGTGGGCCGTTCATAACAATGGATAGAGCTAAAGAAAGCATGGAAAATGATGCGAGGAGGAAGCGGGCTATATGTCGGTGCATAAATGACCGCTCACTGTATTGAAGCTGGCCAGGGCGTACCTGCACGATAATTTCTAGTTTCATATGATCTGCGTATATTTATGATAAATCTCTGTATATATTAGAATTGTGATACTTAGGAATAATATAAAGGATATTGCAGTATGAGATGAAATAACTTGAGGTAACTAGAGACAATCAATGGGAAGCTTTCTTCAACCGCTTGGTTGAAAAAAACGAGCAGTAACCTTTCCTTGTACGCCCTCAGCTGCTCCATTGATCAAGTGCCACCGTCTTTTGACATGGCTCTAATGCGGGTGAAAGTCAGTCGGGAAAGCTGAAGAAGGTAATTAGCAATCTAACGATAGATCTTATCCAGCATGGAGATGTTGATGCTTGGGTTCAAGACAATATCGTCCTGGCCACTTTCCGTCGGTTTTTTAAGGACCGGAGACAAGAGTATCCTCTCGAAATTTCCATGATAATAAGCGGACCAAACTGCTGTGGACTCTCGGGAGTTTGGATAGAGGGAATAGGTGTCGTCGTATTTCGACCAAGATATCCCAGGACTTGGATCTCGTTTGCAACCTTCTCATCCTATAAAACCGTAGCTGTGTGTCCTGACTTTGGGAACGGATGATGGCATCTAGTTATCCATCAATAAACTTGATACGGAAGCTGAAGTTGAAGTAGCCTTTGAGGAAGCCGACGTACTCTATGGCTGTTAGCCCTAACCATAAAAGCCTTAATGGGAACGCTAAGAAGCCTCACCGGGAACGGGAAGCATCGTGATGAGGTAATGAGATGGGGCTAGGTGAGATAGGTTTGCAATATGATCACTAGGCGGTGGTAAGTTACTAATTTCAGGTATGGGCTCGCCCCAGACTTCAACATGCGACAAAGGCATGCATCTAGGGATTCATTTTAGGGGGTAATCATTTTCGCCCAAGTTAATCCGTTGACTGTTTCTCCTCAAGTTTGGCGAATATCAAAAGAACGCGAGATTCGCAAAGAAATATCTGTAGCATAATGCGTCCATGATTACATCTGTAGTCTATTGCATGTCGCAGCACATGTTTTCCACGACTCATGCCAACCAAAACTAATGCATTATACATGTGAAATATCCAAAACCGGCCAGCTACTGCTTTACATGCACATTTCGACGTCTCCGGCTCTTGCAGGCGGAAGGGCGGCTGGGCGATCCGATATTGGTCCCGGTGGGAGATGAGTTGGCCTCAGTGCTGCTAAGAAGGCCAGATACCTCAAAGAGCTTTGTGACTATCTATAGGGTTATAACAGAGGCAAAAGGCGCTTATTCGAAAGTACCAAAGCTATTAAACTCTGTGAAAGCAGGAGCTGCGGTCTCGACGGGGTTGGACGCTTCAGCAGTAGCAGTCGTATCGTCAGCTACTGCTTGCGACTTCCCAGTCGAATCGGCCATCCGTGGGCTGATAGCAGCCACACCAGGGAAATACGAGGCTCGGATTGTGGGGATAGCGATTGACACGCTGAGTCCAAGGCCGGCAGTGAGCTCGCCGTCCATAGTCTCAGTGGCATATCCGCTGGCAGCGGTGACAGTCTGGGTAGTAGTGAATGCACCAGCAGGGCTGCCTTCTTTCAAGCACGCCCCTGAACCGTAGGCGTTATTGCACCAGTACTCGACGTTTTCACCCTCCTCTGTCCAGACGTTGAAGTCCTCAACCCGCATGTCCTCGCACGGCACATCAGGTGGGCAGTTGAACTTGACAGGGCCTCGTTCAACCCCGTCGGAGCATGTACCAGACCAGCCGGCGAACGACATATTGCTGTAGAGGACACCGTCTCCGTTAACAGGGCTCATAGATTTCCATGTAGCATCAAGATCAAGAGTGTAGGCGTTGGAGTGACCACGGAAGTTGTTCAAGGCAACATTGGAGACGGTACCGCTGCCTCCATTTGACTTGAACATGAACATTTGGTTGGATCTTTGAGTGTAGATGTTGGAGTACTCGATATCGTGGATGTCTAAAATCTGTCAGCAAGGGACATAAAGTGGGTGTTAAAATCCCCACCGGTATCAGTAGCCAGTGAACCCATAGCGCAGCCGCCTGACCAGTTGCAAAAGACGTTCTCGATCAAGAGATGATCTGAAGGATTCTTGACTGTCACGCATTCGTCTTTGTTGCTCACTTCGATATCGTGAATCCAGATGTTGGATCCCCAGACATCAATGCCGTCCAACCCGCCCTTTGCGCCACCGTGAATGGCCATGTTGTACACCTCGCCATCACTACAGGTGTCCAGAGAGAAATGGAAAGCAGGAGCTGTACGTGATTAGTTAGAGTTACTAGTCGTCTGAAGAGAAATATCTACCGTCAACCAAAGCGATGTCATGGATCGAGAATCCCTTGATGTCGTAGAATCGGAGGATGCGAGGGCCATATTCGTTGTCTATGCCTTATTTAGCATACGTCTGATAAGAAACAATCATGAGATCACAGACTCTTATGGAACTCGTAACCATATCCTTGGATGGCGCCTTTAGAAGTGCTGCTGTAGAGCTCAAAGTCTTGCATGTGCTGGAAAAACAGCATGTTGCCTCCATCAGTGCTATTCTATATTAGTGATGATAATGACAATCTAACACCGGTACGCACCCAATTCGATAGAGAGTTCCGTCAAGGCGGAATGACATGGCGCTCTTGGAGGATAGCTTCAGCCATGTCCCTAACCCATAGTCACCTTCCGGGATGACGACCTCACCACCACCGGCGCTACAGTCATCCCAGGCCTTCTGTATGGCCGGGCCGTTATCAGTAGCTGCATCAGCTGTTGCGCCATAGTCGACCACGTTGCAAGTCTTGATGGCCGCCTTTTCAGAACGGCTTATCGATGGTCCAACCTTACCACTAAGCTGCCCAGCAGCTTGAATAGCAGAACCGACGGCAATCAATGCCGAAATAAACGAATGACGCATAGTTGGAAGAAAATCAGGGTAGTGAGCGAGAGGAAGAAGCAAAGAACGAATAAACTACACACAATAGAAACCGACCGAAACTCAGAGATCAACTAGAACATCTGTGAAACCCATCATGAGAAAGTTCATATATAGCTGAGCTTTAGCAAACCCCTGTCGTAAGCGCAACGAAGCTGAGTCCAATTTAGATGAGAAGTGATCCGATAATTCAGGACTTTTCGGAGATGAAGTCGGGGTTCGATAGCATCAAAGGCGCGGCAGGGGTCCATCAGATCTCCTGACTCTCCCGGGGTTTGATGAAACACGCCAAGTTTCGACCAGCAACGGTTTCGAAGATCACGATAAACCCACCAATCGACGATACAGAAAGTTTATTTCAAGCATCCGAGCGTTTCTCGGGTTGAGTTCGCTAGGAAAAGACGGCACGCATTTAACTAGAGGGTGCACGGCCGCGTGGCCTAACAGTTTTGACTCCTCTGTGACTTGGATAGATACTCTATCTAATTGGGAGTGATACAGATAAACATTTAGTATTAGCTATGTTCTTTGTGATTAGTCTTGTGGTTTTCTCTCCAACTTTTCATCAGCAATGGCCGATGTAAGATTGTCAATAGCCCCCTGGTCCTCATTCAAGCAGCTCACTATCTGGGCTTATCTCGGCCGCGACTTTACTTGAACTCAGCGCAAGAATTCATCTGCTTAATACCTATCAGCCACCCTCCCAAAGCCCTAATACTTTGTGCTTTTTAGCACATTTCTTACGTTATAAATCGAGTAGAATAGTCGCTGCACTATCGAACGATAGCCTTGAATCAACCCACCTAACTTCGGCACTTGAACTGGTCGACACCAACCCGTAGAGCTAGCCCTACGCCGCGCGTACCACTGCACTACAATGCCACGGCTGATCCTAAACTCATGTCTCACTCCAAGAGCCAGTGCGAATGCATCGTGAGCTAGTCAGCAACTACGGGTGCTTAAAGGAGGACGTAAGTGGTGTTTGCGGCTGTTCCGCTACTCGTCAGCTTCGCGCTATCTATTTCCTATTATGTCCTCAAAACGTTCAGCGCCTCACCGCAGCTTATTTGATAGTAAACAGGTACCAAGGGTGGTTGGCTATGTACCTTGAGACGGTGGAGTAGACATGCTGAGCCGGCGAAACGCCCACGGACTTGTGTCAAGCTCGCGGGTGGCACCGATGAGGCTTATCGTATAACCATATCACGATCTTGGTAGCATTCCGTTCTGCTTTTGACTCTCTCCTTGTAGCCCTTCCATTGAAGGTTTACCCGAAATTTCCAACGGTTGGAATGTGACCTTCTCTTGTCTTTGTTACGACCCCTCACTTTGATCAACTTGGTTCCAAGTCTAGGACCACCATGAGCCAGACAGAGGCACAGTGTGTTTGGACACTAACGAAGCCGGGCGCTCGAGTGGCTGGCTGGGCCTAGCACTCATCGTGTGAGCAACGCTGACCCTACAGCAATTGGCTTACATGGCTTGGGTCGAGACTGTCAGCTGGAGTCAGCCCGCATAGTATTTGTTGTTTAAGCTGATATACCTGATATCTTATTGGAAGATCGAGTTCTTGTGTCTTAGTTGTCTCGCCCTCCAGGTTGTTCAGCCCAGGAGCCGTGGAATTGCTTGTGACGAGAAAACAATCTCTGAACGGAACCTCAAGCTTGCAGTTGGAAGTATAAATATCACGGTATCTTCTGCTGAAATCTCAGATCTTTAATCTTCATCTTCCAAACCTTTCTCTTGAACCCCTTAGCTCACATCTCGTCTTTGTCAATTTACACTATGGCTATTCTTGACGCTACTCTTCCTCAGCTACCGTCAACGGCACCCCCAGCTGCCAAACCAGATGAAATCCTCAAGCATCCCGATCTTGCTGGTCGTCGAAAAGACGCTGACGTTGCTATCAAAGATGTGCCCTTTGCCGACATTGACCCTGGCGTTTTCAACAGCGAGCTCGTGAGGCTCAAGATCTACGCCAAGCCCGTGGCCAACAACCTTGCTAAGAAACCAGAGCTAGCAGGAGGTGATATCAAGCAAGGTACCTATGCAGGCACTCAAGCTGCCTTGACACATGCATATGGTCGTATTGAGCGCAGGTGAGTTTGTGCTCTAGGAAGTGCATACTAGGGCTAACAGTGATACAGCTACGAGTCGTACTTTGATGTTCTACAAGTCGAGCCAACTCTACCTCGATATGTAGACCTCTCTCAGAAGAAGCAGATCTACAAGTATTCTCCCTACCCAAAGAATGCAGATGGAACCCAGGCGCAATATCCTCCGCATCTCCAGATCATCCCGACAGCAGATCAAGTTTCAGAGCTGAAGATCTTCAATGCACTCGGCCTGGTCGAAACCGGCATGATGATCAAACAGATCATCCCAGATACTTTCGCAGGCAAAACTGCGAGATGGCTGCTCGAGTTGAAGAACGGCAGCGTGACTGATGCCTCCGAGCAAGGTGCGCATATTGATGACTATGTCGAGTATAACCGGACGCACCGCAAGTCTGGTACGGATATCGAGGCTGGTTCCAACATTGGGCTCTTGCCCGACTGGTTCAGCGATCGTCGCTTTGCCGACCAGTCTTTTACGGGTACAAATCCTACCACTATCGAGAAGATCCCTCAGGACCTCTTGAGCGAGTTCATCGAGACCGCGAAGCGAGACGGATGGGATTACTGGGCCGAGACTCTTCCTAAAATTGACCCCAAGTCTCTCTTCGTCCAGGACACCCGCTACTTTCGCAAGGCATTTGGTGCCAAGCCTGACGAGGAGTTGAAGCACAAGGAACCAGCATCAGACGAGAACTGGGCCTGCGCAGCCGTGACTCTCTACCAACTCCACGATGATGGCAAACTTCACCCGATTGCTATCGTCTGTGACTACAAGGTCAGCATGGAGAACTCGGTCACCATCTTCAACCAGCGCAAGACCCCCTCGGACTCTACCGACAAGGAAAAGAACGACTGGTCCTGGCGATACGCAAAGTCTTGTGCCCAGGTCTCGGACTGGCTACGCCACGAAGTTGCTGTGCACTTGACCCGCGCACACATGATCGAGGAGGCCTTGATCGTGGCCACGCATCGCACAATTCCCATGGAGCATGTTGTGTTCAAGCTGCTCCAGCCGCATTGGTACAAGACTCTTTCACTCAACGCCGCCGCACGATCTACCCTTGTTCCGCAGGTTATCAAGGATCTTGTTGGTGTCAGCCCGGACTACCTCTACAGCTATTCCCGGTATGAGTTTGAGAACTTTGACTATGTCAAGAACTACGTACCCAACGACCTCGCCAAGCGCGGGTTCCCCAGCACAAGTCAGGGTCTTGCCGATAACAAGTACAAGAACTACGCCTACGCCAAGAACATGCTTTCCATGTGGACGGCGATTCGCAAGTACGTGATGAGCATGCTCTTGACGTACTACGACAAGAAAACCGCCGACAAGATGGTCCAGGATGATCACTACATCCAGGACTGGGCTAAAGAGGTGCAGACCAACGGCTGGATCAAGACCTTCCCCACCATCCAGACGCTGGATCAACTCTGTGATGCCATCACCATGTCCATCCACATTGCAGCTCCGTTCCACACCGCAGTCAACTACCTCCAGAACTTTTACCAGGCATTTGTCCTTGCAAAGCCACCCGCCCTGTGCAACACCATGCCCAAGAGCCTTTCAGAGCTCAAGAACTTCACTGAGAAGACTCTACTTGAGGCATTGCCGGCTGGTCGACAGCGTCAGTGGCTGCTCTCCGTGCAGCTTCCCTGGTTGCTGAGCTTCAAGGTGCCCAGTGACCGCAGTCTGATCAGCTTTGCGCATTCGCAGTGGCGGTCACACACTGGAAGTAGCCAAGAGGACGAGGAGGTCCGGCGGATCAGTGAGATGTTCTACCTTGATCTTGAGAAGCTTGAGGTAGAGTTCTTGATCACGAGCAAGGGAATGGATGAAGGGAGCATTCCTTATATGGTCTTGGACCCGGCCAACACGGCGGTGTCGATCCTAATTTGATGTTTGTGTGATCTAACGGATCAATATTGTAGGGATGATTTCATTTGTTAGTTGATTGTTGTCTGTGGGCATGACCTGATCGTTAGATTCAGCTAATGTAACTCATATCTACTGATGTATCAATGTCGATTAGTCGTTATCAAACTCATGCTCACGAGTGCTATCACCATAATGGCACAGCCTTGCTCTTGTAACACTGCGGTAGAAGAAGTATCCCCCATACAGGCCATTTCACATTGGCACTTAGGCCTTTCAAGGTGTTGGTCTAGTTAGATTACAGGGGATAACCCGCAAGTATTAACGTCACCCAGTAACTTATTGATGTCGGAATGTAGACTGATAGGAGCGAGCGAGTATCATCAGACACGTCTACTCATTCGGCCTCATTGTGGTGAGAATTTGAGGATGAGTACTGTTAGTGCTACTGGGTTAAACTCTTCGACCCAATAAATACACACTGCAGTCATTGCCTGGCCTCTAAAGATGAACCGTGAACTAATTGAACCTCGCCTACATGGTGTTGGGAAGCTCTCTAGCCCAGTATCACCTCTGGGTGTCTCTCCCATTCGTTCTCCTCACGCTTCTGCCTAGCTTGAATGCGCTGCTCCCACTCCATCTTGCGTGCTGAGATTTTAAAGAGAGCCATCGATAGACTACTAAGCTTGGGACATGTTTCCAAGAGGCAATCGAGGTCCCGAGACTCAACATCCTTGTGAGGCGCTATATCTAGATGTTCAAGATGGTAGGCTTCTTTGCAACTTTGCAGTACAGTTCTTCCCATATTAGGGATAGGACCTAATCCCACTTCTAGTGATCGCAATGTGGTCGAATGAGACTGAATAAAGCGTGCTAGATTCTCGTCAAACTCGACCCGTGCCGCTTCCCAGCCATCTTCAGATTCAGGTGCCTCCAAGTCGCTTATACAAAGTGAAGTGAACCGCTGCGGTGGAAGCGATCTCGTGATGGCGCCCAAGTCCGTGAGCGTAGTGTAGCAACCTGGGCCCAGGCGCAGCTCCCGCAATACCATCATGTGAGGCGCGATCTGCGAGATCCAGTCTGTGACTTCTGCGATATTGCTTACGCGAAGAATCTCAAGCGATGAGCCCCATTTTTTACACCCTTGCACCAGATCTTCTACAGTTACCAGTTGGCTCCGTATTTCGAGTTCCTTGAGGAATGGGCTCCGAAGTGCAAGCGAACTGAAGATATGCGGGTCAACCGTAAGAGAGAGGTCGGACCCAATAACGAGGGAGGCTAGATTGGGAGAAGCACGTGGAAGCAGTGCTTGGAGAAGCCATTGGCATTGGCCATGGAGTGCCAAGGTGACTAGCCGTGAAGCAGCCTCTTCAAATCGAGGATCTACTAGACTGTTTTCGATGTCTTCTTCTCGGTAGACGTCGCCCTGTGGCTCATCTTCCGGCGCCCATTCCACAAACATCTTGTACCGCAGAGTGGTCAACTGTGGGCATGCATCGAGCAAAGCTGCCATATCGTAGACATCCTGCTTGAGGATACGGTTGGTATCATCGAAGCTTTGTCCGCGTTGGATGAGAAGATCTGTGAGGTTGGGGCAATTACGAGAAATGTCGATCAAGAGGTTGCTGTTCAGGCCGCAGGGATGCCAAAGGACTTTAAGCGACTCCACTAATCTTGCCAGATGAGGCTCAACGGCCAGAGTGAACCTGAAGCCCCATTGTCTCTTGGCCGTGTCGAGATCGCGCGGATGGGAGTATAGGTGTGGCTGCGCCAGGGCTTGTAACGTGCTGCACGAACAAGAGAGGGCGATCAAACTGCTCTGACGCGAGTTGAAGTCGAGTTCCAGGACCTTTTGGACGATGAGATGCCAGATCTCAGTCGGTAACACATGTAGCTGGTCTCTATCCTGTTTCTCCGTGTCGTCTTTACTCATAGGTTGAGGGTCATCTCGATCGTTTGTGTCAACGAAGCCACGGAAACTGGCCACATGAAGGTCGACAGCGGCTCGTAATTGAATCTGAGCTTCTTGATCATGTGGTTTTCTGCGTGCTGTTTTCTTTATAAGGGCTATCCACTTGAGTAACTCCGTTCCCACGCTGAGGGTATCGGCTTTGTAGTCGTCCATGTCGCTGGTGAAATATTCAAGGTGGGCTTGTACGATGACGAAAGCACTAACTAACGTTAAGGGTAAGAGGATTAGTAATCAACCAAACAGCAAGTTATGAAGCCGTCGATGCACAGGTTATGCAGATGAGTACAAGCTTTCACGAATGCAAGTTATCCTCGAGCTGGTAACGTAGATATTGAGAAAGTAACCAGTATCAGTTATTTACGTTTATACAAATCCGTTTGCGAGATTGTTTCCCCGACTACGATTTCTTAGGACACTCCTTTCCAGTCAACTTAACCACGAACGCGCCCCGCTCAATAGTGTTGATGAAGATATAGCCAGACTTGAACCAGGCATACGAAGACCAAGTTCCAACAAAAGACACAATGCCACCGCCGGGCTTGTCGTCGTCTTCAGGGTAGATATCAAACCAAGCAGCCTCGCAAACACCAGCTCCAGTCGGGTCTTCGGGAATGGAGCGACCGTCAAGAACTCGAAGACCAGCTCCGTAGTGAGACTGGTAAATGTACTTGTCGATAACATACTGGTTGTGGTCGATGGACTTGGTGGGGTGCTTGAAGTACCCAGTCTGCTTCGGGTTCTCGAGGTCCTTGATATCCCAGATAAAAGTGATGGGATAGCCATCGCTGGCGGGGCCGTTGCCTTCCTGCTCATCAAGTTCATCGTCCAGAACAAGATATTCTTGGTTCTGAGGGTCCAAGACCCAGCCCTGGTGGGTGTAGGAGGCGCCTTCGTAAGAGATGCGAGAGATGATGTTGGTGACGTTTGCCTTGTCCGTTACATCATAAATAGTGAGCGTGTCTTCGTTGTAGCCGTAGCAAATATCCTTTCCATGGTACCGCTTGTCGGGGCCGCGGTATACAATGCACTGCGCGTCATGAACATATCCGTCTCCCTTTGCACAGCCAAGAGACTCGGGGTTGGCAGGGTCAGTGAGATCGAAAAAGTTGAGTCCCGAGCGGCAGTTGGGGTCGTCGCGTGGTTGAGCACCCACGGCAGCACCGTACTTCAGCTCCTCGTTGATTACCACATTGTGTGCCCGGCCAACAGGCAACAACGCATTGAAGTGGCTAGTAAGATCCTTCTTGGCATCGAAGACGACTGGATTCTCAGGGTCGATGTCCAACAACTTCTCAAGATCGAAGATCTGAATTCCATGGCCCACGGCTTCGGATCCGATCACCACGTAGTTCTTGTAAGTGCGGATCTCACGCCACTGCGAGGGCACAGAGTACTGCGGCAGACGACCAAGGTAGATAAGTTCTCCGTCTTTGCTGATCTCGGCAAAGGCAGTTCCATCGAGTTGGCCGATGGCAACGAACTCGCGGCCATCATCGGAGGTCCAGCCCCAAGAAGAGGAGCCTCTGCCTCCAGTGCTACCCAAAGCAGAGTGACTGAGGAAAGAGTAGAGATCGGCCTGCATTAAGATCAGAATAACTCTCCTCGAGTTTCTGTAATCAGCACTTCACTTACGTTATGGCAATTGAAGGTGTTGTTGCGGTCTCCTTCGATGGCCTCGGCCACGCCGTCGATACAGGCAGTGTAACCTAGCTTGGGGTATTGTTCACTCTGAAAGGCACCAGCTTCCTCTTGCTGAGCCCATACGTCCTGTCATGATAGTTAGCTACCATTTACAGTAAAACAAGAGACAGACACACCTGCTTCTTTGCCATAAGCCTGTTATGGATAATTCCAGAATCATAGAGCTCAGCGGCCTTGGCCTTATTCTGTTTGATCTCTTGTGCGATGGCACAGGAAGCCAAAATGGCCATGAGACCAGCGGACAGTGCGTTGCGAACCATGTTGACGTCTTCTCCTGGTCACAGAAAAGAGAACGGTGAAGATGGAGGTGCTGCTGAAAGAGATCCAGAGAGTTATGAGCGGGGATGAGGCGGTCTTTATCATTATTTGGGCTCACCATAGTATAGGCCGAGTCTGATGGGCTGTAACAGGATAGAGTATGGTATACCACATCACTGGCTATGAATCAACTCCCATGGAGCCCTGCGTCTTGTGATTACACTTACAGGATCTTTTGAGTTGCACTACATTCTTTCCATATTGAACACGTAAAGCCACCAATCGCCATTCAGCTTCTGTTACACCGGTGCTTGCTGAGCTTATTCGAAGTCTTGGAAACACTCCTACAATCAACCTTGTTGGACTAAGGCCGCCTAAAGCAGAAGGTGTTGATTATAGATGACTTGGCAATACAGCCTATTTTTATACAGTCCAGAGAGTTCTATAGTTACCATCTAGGCAATGAGCTGCAAACAAGTCCCTTTTGACCTACAATGGACGAAGTCGTGATCGGAAGCCATCTACTTTAGGCAGGTTCTTATGGGAGGATAGATTTGTTATGCGCAGAGTGCAGTGTCGTAGAGACCCTCCATGACAAAGGTCCTCAACAGTTGAAATGGCCTCTTTCGCGCAACCTCATTGGCAGACGACCTATCTCCAAGACACTCGATACAACCTTGCGCAATGGGATCTTCGTCTTCACTGTTACATCCGTGCGATGCCAATCCCAGTCTGGCAGGTGAATCTACAGGCGGTCGGCAGGGGTTCCAGACTGGGCCAAAAACCCGAACCTAGACAAATTCTTATCTTCAAGCTTAAGAGTTTAGATGCACTACCATAATTAAGGCAGCAAGTGGATTATGGTATTTGGAATGAAGATCGACTGATTGGATGAATATGTACGAAGTAGTGCTGGAGAAGATGGAGGGTCATGTGGGCGGGTGTAGAGCTGCGGAGCTAGTTTCTATATGTTTCCCCCATCGTCTTGTTGTACTTTGAAAAATACCGGAAAAGTCAGTGCCACTTTCTATAAAGAAGTTATCTCTCTTTAGACTTACCAGCTTTGATCGCAGTAGTCTTAAACAGCGTTATCACCACTACCCGACAACTAAAGATAATGCACACGACAGACGAGACGAGTCTTCAATCAACCACCAGTTTACTTGGTAAGTAACTTTGGTGTAGTAAGGTTCCCATCATCTAAGCTGGTAGAAAAACGAGAAGAAAAGCACGGAGTAAGCTCACCTCTATTCCAGGTAAAGAGACCCAATCACTCTTTGTTGAAAACATGAGAGATCTAGTATAATAAAAATTCTTTGTTAATTGCACCTCAACGGTTTCACAGCATCAACGACCGCTGACACATGCTGATTCAGCTTTGTAATCATAGGTAATGTACTCCGTACTTACCATCTGACATCTGAGCTCGCATTCGAAAACACCACGTCCCTGAAGATGGCGTGATGACTGGTCGTATCAACCCCACATCACGACATAAGCACGACATGTTAACAATTGCACCAACCTGGGTATTTGTAAGGTAGATAGTGTCATATTTGTCATGTTGTGCAAGGATTACGACTGAAGCTACTACCATTAACCGTATCTTCATTGCGAGAATACGGCTTCACCGCCATCCTCCGGCATCGGCTCGTCGGCCACGATGTCGAAAGCCACGATTACACAATTTAGACGACATGTTATCAATAAAACATATTAGCTGGTACAGAATAACGATTGTATAAAGCTTTAAGAGATGTCAAAGATTGAATTTCCATTTCCATGTTAAGATAAACAGTATCGAACAGCAGACACTATCACTCTGAGCAGTCAACCACTTCATCCAATCTACACTCAACCTCAACAACCTTCACCATGCCTGCCTCACTCTACGACATCGTCATCTCTACCTTCACCAAGGGCCTGAAAACGTATGACCACGTTCTCGCCAAAGCCGAGGAGTACGCCAAGGAAAAGGGACTCAACCCAGACGAGGTCTTCCTCCAAGCCAAGCTCATCGAGGACCAACTCCCCTTCACCTTTCAAGTCCAGAACACGTCCAAGGTCGTCCAAGTCACAGTCGGCCGCCTAACTGGTGTCGAGCCTACTCTTTTCGAGAACAACGAAAAGACTTTCAAGGACCTCAGAGGTCGGATCCAGAAGACCATTGAGTTCCTCAAGACAGTCAAGCCTGAGGACATCAACTCTCGAGAAGACGCGTCGGTAGATCTGTAAGTTTGTCAAAGGATTTATTGCAAGACTTGTACTAATCTCAGCTATAGTCCTTTTGGTGGCAAGACGCACAAGGTCACTGCCCGGGAAGCTTTCTTAGTGCATGGACAGACGAACTTCTTCTTTCATCTCGTCACAGGTTACCAGATTCTTCGAGCGCAAGGTGTTCCTGTTGGAAAGACTGACTACCTAGGCAACTTCATCGGCCTGTAAGGAAAGTAATTAGAGACGCATAGATAAATTTAGAGACTCGCGATATTGCAAGCGAATGCTGCCTAGCCTTACTGCGTGAATTATGTGACGGTTGGAGCAGAAAAACAGTGATATTGCTTGTAACAAATTACTCTGAGTCTGTTTCGTCTCCTTAGAGCAATAGATATCTTACATTACTCGTCAGCTGGTTATGGATGGGGCTTCTACTAGTATATACAACCAGTAGCATCAGATTACGTGCTGCTTTTCCATATTGAACCATTATATCTGGTTGCGTCTGGTGGATAAACTGACCATCTCCTATATCCACCGTATCAAATATATGGAGAACGGTTCTCTAGTCAGTCCTCGTGCGAGTACCAATGATTCAATATTCAATATTTATAAAGCCCTATGAGCCAGTTTAGACTCTATTCTCACTTGTCACCTTGTACGAGGCAACAAAACTATTTTGACGAACACTGCACAATGGTGGTACGAGTCTGCAGAATACCATGCTCACTATCCCCATCCCCCACCGCGTTGTCATCCATTGACTCTCGATTGCCTCGGCCACTACTGACGTTCACATCTGTCTTTCCTAGTCCCTCGGGAGTTAAGCTAGCCCTCTTGAAGCGAGTGTCGTGCTCTAGCTCGACAAGTGTATCAAACTTTCGGCGAGTGTGGCTTGAGCGGCCAAAGGTTCGCAACCCATAGCTTGCACTTTCGGTATTTCGTTCGCTTGACTTGTTGGTGATCTTCTCAGCCAGAACCCTGGGAGCCACTGTCTTTAAAAACACTCGTAGAGTTGGGAGGGAGCCACACATTATGAGCAGGTTGGCTTCGACAATTCTTTCACATGTTAGCTTAAAGCTTGCCATTGCTGTCGAAGCACCATCAGGAGTAAAGAATGCTACTTACACCCACAAACAGCCTTCGGCTAAGGACCAGCTCTGGTCTGGATTTGCTAGACTGGGAAGCAGAAGCACCAGGCGGACGATGGACGTTATTAGCGTGATAGAGCCAATCCCAAACATTCCAATCAAGCCGACCTTCTGTCGCGTCGACATCTGAAGGCCAATAATTGTCGGTATGGGTAGCAACAGCAACATTAAGTCGGTTACACAGCCAAACGCTGCTTGTGTGATGTATACGGGCGGACGGTTGATGCAGGTAGCGTTGCCCGCTAATCGTACATCCCAAGCAGCGGCAACAGGCTTGCAGGCAAATAAAACGCTGAACCAAATACCGATGAGACTACCCGAGCAGACAAAGGCGGTAAAGTAGACCGAGTATTGATACCATCGTGACGGAGATAGGCGGTAATAGAAGAAGCACAGCGTCAGCTTGGATAGGATCGTTGTCGGGATATATGTGAGTGTCGTGCAAAGAACTAGCTTCAAAATACGTTAGCAATGGTTAACTTGACACCTGAAAACGAAAACGTACCAAAGAAGACTTGGTATTATCATCCAGTGATAGTTCCCAAGCGTGGACTCCCAGTAGTTTATTGCTGTATGCATGGAGGAGAGAGGACTGAGCAGCGATGGAGAGGATCTAGCAACTTGTCAGTGCCATCCGTAGAATCAACGATTCCATATATGTTCGTACCCATGCCAGGAGAAGTAAATCTACAGTTGATTAATACTCGACATTTGTATCTTGACAAGCGGGTCAACATACAGTCATCGACCAAAAACTTCCGTAGTAATACAGCGTTGGTGTACATACGCTGGCCTAAGAACGCTGTCGCAATCGCGAATTCCACTCCAAAGATCCAATAAGCCTGCTTTATTGTCTCCCCGGCGGTTCGTGGATTGTCGAAGTCGACATGGTAGCCTGGTGGCGGCGGTATGGCAACTTCGGTGCCGTTGACGACAGGAAAAGCCATCATGAGGGCTCGCGGACAGATCTCCTAGCAGCCCAAGTGAGAGACAGAGGGAAACAAAGAGTTTTCATCTTACCATAACTGCTGCATAACGTTAATAATTACCTTGAACCTTTCCTCGGAAAAGAAAGAACCCTGACAAGCCAAGTTCGTGTTGGGTATTGAACCAGCAAACTGACTGGACTAATGCACCAGGATACAAACATCACTGCAACCCGTGCAGGGAATACGGCATTTACGCGTTACGTAGCGAAAAATGACCATCGCCTCTGAGAGAACGGCAGATGTTTGCAGGCATGTCGGCAGAGGGCCCCAAGTGACGACGGGCCAACGGTGTGGATCACGGGTAATGGGCCGTTCGGGTAGATAGCCTCAAGCTGGCACTCGACGGCTTCCTTCAAAGGGTCTAGGCTGTGTGGGATACGGGGAACGTATTCCAATGTATGTACTCTAGATGGGGCGATGGGGTCTTCTTTGGACCCGCCGCTGCAACTTTATGTACAGTTCAGATACCAATGCAACCTCTTGTCGTATGCCCCTGAGACTCGCAGATTCGAAATGAGACAATTGATGATCATGGTTCTCGTATCTGGCCAGTGTCTATGACACTATGTAAGGTCATTGTGTGCACTGGTTACGAGTCCCATTGTGTTGAACAAGATGAAGGGTCACTTTGGAACAAGGGAAAGGTGGAAGCTTGTAAATCTACATGTCAAGATATGGTTCTCTATCTAGAGCTCTTGATTCCAAAGGACTGATTTGGCTCCTAAACTTGACAATTCGTGGTCAGCAAGGTGAGGTACAGAGAAGCAGCTCTGTGTCGTATTCTCTTTAATGAAATACACGGGTAGATCGTGGGGGTAGAGTTGTGCTGATGGCATGGTAGAAACCAACAGCCAACCGGAATAGCTGTTCCTTGCCGACCCATGGTCAACGTCGTATTTGGCCAAGGAATGATATAAGCAGCGTCACTTTAATACCCGAGATGCTCCCTCGCGAGCGCCTAGACCTACTCTTGGAGGTAGCAAACAGATGGAGCTCTTTGATACCCGATAATCAAATGGCCAGGGCTCATTTGCATTGTGATTGGGGATCTATTGTATACACTGCTAATTTTCCTGCTCTTACAGGGATCTTCGGATATGAAGATTGCCTACCCCCACGGCTCATTGCCGTCGTTGCGTAGGGTACATATGCACAGCCACTGGATGTTCGAGGATAGACTGTACGCTAAGAAGTAATGATCTACCCTAACTGTACCTCGATCAACAGGCTTGCATAATCCAAGTTCTAACAGCCAAGCCGAGAGATCAAGCAGTTGGTTACAGTCTCTTGGCCGAATCAAACAAACCCACAATGTTGGTTATTCTGCGTGGTTTTTTTGCTTCTTTGCCGAGGTCGGTAGATGATCTTTCCCACCACAAAAGCAACAAGCGGCCGCATGTTCTGTTTTTCTGCGACTCCAAGGTAACCCCGTTGTCTCACTCATATCACCATGAAGTTGAGCACATACGCCTTGGCACAGGCCTGCGCCATGCTGCCGTTCTTGGCTGCAGCATCGCCCGCTGTTGAGTTCAACTTGAGCGTTGAGCATTGCGTAAGCTGTTTTCAGAATGCGTCCCTTTTGATACCTTGAAGTTACTGATGGCATTCATGCAGTGCTCTTCGCTTGAGGCCGCGGGCTTGAAGAACGTATACTACCCGTCCAGTGACAGCTACAAGACCCGCACCAAGTCGTACTTCTCTGTCTCATCACAGCTGAGCCCGTACTGCATCGTGCAACCTGAGACCGCCCAGGATGTCTCGCTCATAGTCACCACATTGACTGATGAAACCGAGTGCAACTTTGCCATTCGTTCAGGCGGCCACACTGTTTGGCCAGCGAGTAATAGTAGGCGGCCCATGGTCTTAGATTAATTGTCATGGCTGACCTCTTAGTCAACGATGGTGTTACGATTGACATGGGTTTGTTTCACGAAGATGTCTTGGTAGTTTCTAGGACTGACTATCGCAGGACTGATAAATAAGACCACCTATATCGCAGATAGCAAAGTCGCTCAGATCGGGGCTGGGTCAAGGTGGAGAGAAGTCTACGAGGCACTGGAGCCCTATGGAGTTACAGCTGCTGGTGGTCGTACCTCTACCGTCGGCGTCGCTGGCTTTTTGACTGGAGGCGGTAACACCTTTTATACTGCTCGACGGGGCTTTGGATGTGATCAAGTCCTCAACTTTGAGGTTGTTCTCGCAGATGGGTAAGTGAGAATAACGTTGTCCAAGTCTCATTGCGCCCTCTAAGAATTCGTCAGACGGATCGTCAACGCCAATCGCGAGGAGAACTCTGACCTGTGGAAAGCCCTCAAGGGCGGATCTGCCAACTTTGGCATCGTCACCCGCTTCGATGTCCAAGCCTTTGACTCCCCTCCTCTCTGGGGTGGTCTTGTCACTTACTCCACCAACACTACCGATCAGCACGTCGAGGCTTACAAGGACTGGACTGACAACATCGAGAATTATCCTGATGGATCAGCCATTCCGTTCTGGAGCTACACGCCTCAAGAGGGTAAAATCGGAATCATGGTGGCATACCACGACACAACCGGGGCGGTGGCACGGCCTGCCTTTGACAAGTTCTTCAAGATATCTAACTTGACATCTACAATGCGAAAAGACAGTCACCGTAATATGACCGTCGAGCTCGAGCTAACTAGTGGTTACCGGTAAGAACTCCGTTCAATTGTCGATATACGATGCTGACTCAGTATTAGAAACACTTGGTTCGCCATCACCTTCAAGAACGACGTCGCTCTCTACAAGAAGGCTCTGGATCTCCATAGACAGTTTGTCGCTGACTGGAAGGCCCAATCTCCCGACGGCGACTTTATCTGCCATGCAATCTTTCAGGCCATCCCAACCATCTTCTCCAAGCACTCACTCGAGAGAGGCGGCAACGTCGCTGGTCTTGACCGCGAAACGGACAACGCCGTCATGTTCCAAGTTCAGCTCATGATGAACGGCGAAGAGCAGGAGAAGTTGGGACGTCAACGTATGGTTAAGTTCCGCAAGACTATGAAGCAGTACAGCGTTGATATGGGCGCTGCCGTTGATTGGGAGTATCTCAATTACGCGGACTTTACGCAGGATCCTCTCAAAACCTATGGCCCTGAGAACGTCGAGTACATTCGCAATGTTGCTGAGAAGTACGACCCGGAAGGTGTTTTCCAAACTCGCCTGCCAGGTGGTTTTAAGATATCACAGGTCTCGTAACATGTGTTACGTCTTAGTTGAATAGTCCCAACAGAGGCTATCATGATCTTAGTAGATTAATGCTATGACGTTTCACTACTTATTCTTGAATCTGACGTACAAAATTTCTCCATTGCATACAATAGCTAACCTCGGACGGAAAACAGCGCACTTGAAAGTCATGGGAACGTTGTCAATAACTTGTAGCTGTATATGCAGATTGGCTGTTCATCGGTGGGGTAGGTTCTTTAAGGTGCCCAATAAAGCTGAGTTCGACGTTTCATTTCTCGACTCATCGACTTGCAGGGTCATCAGGGTCTGAAAAATATCATAAATCAAACTCTTCTGAAGATGAGGATACATAACTAGGTGATTGATATCTACCTACAAGCAGATCCCGTCTCCGCTCGTTCTTACTCAAGTGCTAAGTCAAAGATATTTCATGCTAAACAGCAATTTACTATTGCCTGCTCAATAAGAATATCATCCAGCCGAGACAATGGTTCGTTACTGGAAGCCAATATGGCAGCCCAGCTCTAGATTGACTCCACCATCCAGCACCTGTGAGAAAGGTGTTCATTGAAAATGTTGCCAGGCTGTACCGGGTTTGCGGAAGAGTGAGGAGCATAGCTTCAAGTAGCATCAAGGCCCCGACATATATGTTATGCCATCTGATTTGATCTGGTCGACAGAAGGGGAAAACTGGATGGAGTTGAGGGGCTGTAAGCCGAGATTTTCGCTGAACCCGAGCGTAGAGAGACGGAAATGGGAATGAGCTCAGGCGAGGTAGTCCTCCCAGGATATATTCGCATATGAGAATGATGCGTGGGATATTTTGTAAAGCTACTGCTGGCATGTTGGAGGTAGAAGATGTGCTTATTGAAGGGCTCGATTGTGTTTATTGGAAGACTGAGTATTACTCTCAAGTTGTTCCACCATCAGCATGGCTTTGTAGAACTGGATGACGTCAACCATTTTTCCATTCAACTAATGTAGGGTGAGCAGATGTAACGTTAGATCGTGGGAGCAGGAACTAGAGCTATGTATAATTCAGACTATCGCAGATACTTGAACTTCAGGAAGAAGATAAACTGAAAGCAACAAAGTACCAGGCCCTCGGTATTCCTTATAGGTTAATGTCGAGAAAGCTGAAATGTTCCAGAATAACTACTGAAAACTACTAAGAACTATGCATATTATTTGTTAAACATGAATCAGAAACCAGCCGCAATCATGCCTCCCACTTTCGATGCTTTTATTCCAAGTATGCTTGAAGTTCAAGCATTTATTGACAAGCAATATCTCCGAGCACATCAGCCACGTAATTTGTTCATATGGGCATGTCTAACTACGAGGGGTCAGATCTGGTATATACTTATCTCCTATTGCTATGTTCAGTATGATTCAATCCATCCATGTCTGTGATCGAGGCCGAAGAAGGCACAGCCGGAGTTGACGAATGCCGACTAAGGCCGAGATTTATGGATCTAGGGCGGGGGTAATGCTCCCCTCACCCGGCTCGTCAACCGTCGATCAGATTGCGCCTTTATTTCTAACCTGATGAGGCTTTCTCTGATAACTGGACTGAACTGGTTTCTTGTTGAGCTTCAAGAGTCCGTGATCGTCCTCTATTCAAACTCAGCGTCTAGTATATAACTAACTACTCGACTTCCGTCAGACGGGCTGGGTCTTCACAGCCATAATGGGAACTACTACTGATCTCCCAGAGTTACGACTTGACGACTTCACTCTCCCGGCTCTCAAGCTCAATCCTGAAATTGCCGCAAAACACCCCGAGGCTCGAAAATGGGTCGAGATTGGTTTCATCTGGAGCTACTCATTCAACCACGCCGAGTCAGCTCGTTCTTTCGAAAAGGCCATTGAGGTTGACCCGCAGTGTGCCATCGCCTACTGGGGGTTGACTTATGCTCTCGGGCCCAACTACAATAAACCATGGGCTCTGTTCGATCAAAGCGATGTCCAAAGAACGACCGCTCGTGCCTGGGAGGCTCTGCAATCTGGTCGAAAACTTGCGGCGAGTCCAATCGAGCAAGCTCTGCTACAAGCTCTTCAGCATCGTTTCCCCGAGCAGACCGGGGGAAAGCTCGACTTCGCAATTCAGAACCGGTCGTACGCGGACGCCATGGGCACAGTTTATCACCAGTTTACTGACGATATCGATGTTTCCGCTCTTTATGCCGACGCGCTTATGAATGTCACACCGTGGGCGTTGTGGGATCAGTCCACAGGGAAACCTGCACCAGGTTCACGAGTGATTGAGGCTGAACAGGTACTCCAAAAGGCCCTTGCTCAGGAGGGCGGGTTTGATCACGTCGGTTTATTGCATCTCTACGTTCACCTAATCGAAATGTCTACTCAGCCAGAGCGAGCCCTCTTGGCCGCCGATAACCTCCGCAGACTGGCAGGGGACGCCGGTCACCTTGCGCATATGCCATCTCATCTTGACGTCCTCATCGGAGATTATCGACGGTCTATCGCCGCCAATGCTGAAGCCATTCGCGCCAGCGAAAAGCTCATCAAGCTGCGAGGTGTGGACGGCTTCTACTCCATGTATCGTATGCATGAGTACCACTCCCTGATCTACGCTGCGATGTTCTCGGGACAGTACAAGACTGCGCTAGAGACGACGAGCCAGATGGAGGCCTCTCTACCGGAGGAACAACTCCGTGTCAAGAGCCCCCCGATAGCGGATTGGTTGGAGGCATTTTGTGCCGTACGGCCTCACGTACTAGTCAGGTTCGGTAAGTGGCAGGAAATTCTCGATCTAGAATTACCAGATGATCAAGAGTTATACTGCGTGACTACCGCGACCATACACTATGCCAAAGGTATTGCTTGGGCTGTCTTGGGAAACGTCGACAAGGCTTCTAAGGAAAGGGAGCTGTTCTTGAAGGCAAAGAGTCTAGTCCCACCTACAAGGATGGATTACCCTAATAAGTGTGTGGAGATCCTAGCTGTTGGTGAAGCCATGTTGGACGGCGAGCTACAGTATCGGCTCGGGAATATTGAGCTTGCATTCTCCCACCTCCGCAAGTCTATCAAACTCGACGACGGCCTTACCTATAGTGAACCTTGGCCCTGGATGCAACCGGCGCGGCACGCTTATGCAGCACTTCTTATGGAGCAAGGTCGATTCGAAGAGGCTATGGAAAGCTACCGGACTGACCTGGGGTTTACTAATGAGACGGTTCGCGGAAGGCATCATCCAAATAATGTGTGGGCATTACACGGGTATCACGAGTGTGCAGTGAAATTGGGCCTAGAACGCGAGGCTGCGATTGTGGAACAGCAGTTGAAGACGGCGCTGGTATATGCAGATGTGCCCATAGACTCATCATGCTACTGTAGGAAGCACGAATCACAAGACTCGGAGGTTTGCTGTTCAGTAACTACATAGAAAAATCATGTAGACTATTACCTAAGCTGAGTGAGCTTGACCCTTGTCTCATATACTTCTCTATACTGACGATGTAAGCCGCAGTGCGTTCGGGACACTGAACAGAACATGAAAATTTAGACTCTTCAAAAGCCTAACTAGCTAGAGGTCATGCTTTATATCACATTCACTCAGCCTCCGTCCGGGTCACTCCGCGTGAGCCCGGAAAGGGGACCTCGAGCACTGCCGATGGACATAAATATTGCCGGGTTGGGTAGACGTCGCGCTGCTGCTGGCCCAAGCTCAAATGTCTCGGAGCATAGCCACATAATTGAATGATACAACAGTTCAGAAGTTCGGAAGTTTAATACAGATGGGCTTCAAAAGACCTCCATAAACCGGTGTTGCGAACATTCAGCACGAGATTACAAGGCACATTTCAAAGACATTTGGGAATACATTCGCAGTCTTTTTAATAAGCTTGAACAGCAACGGAGTTGCGCTTTGACAAGGTTAGCCACACACGTCGCCCATAGTGAAACAAGACTGATAACAGACGGAGTTCGGGGCATCCGTTTTGGTCCCGGCGGTGCAAAGAACCAGACAGAGACAAGCGTTGTTGACTTGAGCCAGTGATATCGACAGTTCCACGCCATATTCTAGAAATTCACTGTGAGTCGAGTTCAACTATACTCCAAGACGACGTTATTTAAGAACTCGTCTGTCTTCCGAAGTAATGATAATCTACTGATCTATCTGTTAAGGTCATTTCACACTGCAGTGGAGATATTCATGACTATGGTTAGACCCAGAATGACACTCTTACACCTGCTATCTCTTGCATTCGGTTCACTCGGACAAAGAATCCCGACTGAAGAATGTCCTATTCTTGGTCATTCGTTTCCGTCGGGCTTCGACCCATCCAACACCAAAGCAATTCGTCACGCCGAGGCAGGTTTTCCGCAGATCATCGAGTCCCTCTTCTCAGCTGGACAAGCTCAATAAGACCCATTCTGCCTGTGCTATAGATGTATTTTCAACTGCAAATAAACGACATATCAGATTCATTTTATTATGTAGGGGACGGAACTGAAGTTAGCTTTCCTACAGGTTATTTCGACGACGAAACTGTCTCTCGCCTCGGCAGTGCTTCTAAGATCTACACCGTCTATGCCATCTTGGTCAATGCCGGCCTGGAAATTTTCAACCACGGGTGATGGTAAACTCTGATGGAGATCTTCTGGCCAAAGTCAGGTGGGAAGAGATTACCATCGACGCGCTTGCGTCACAACAAGGGGGCTCTGGAGGTGTTCGTAAGCTTGACCTTGGCGTCTTACCCGTACAAGGCTAATACATCCAGCTTTGAAGCACAGTATCTGTCGGATGACCCCTAGGGAGTGTTCTCTCCAAGGTAAGCCCCCTACGGCTTTCTTGACCCAAGCATTAGCATATCCACTTTTCAGACTTCCTCACTGCAATAAGGGCGCCCTGTGACTCGTCCGTTTGGTGCCGCTGTTTACTCGGATGGTGGATTCGTTGGTCTAGGAGTTGTTCTCCAGCGTCAGACAGACAAACCCTACAATGACTCAGTTCGAAGTCTTCTTACTACACCGCTGGAACTCAACAGTTCTACGTCTATCAAACTCAAAGGCAAATACCCCAACGCGATAGTGCTTCCCGGGGACTAGGAAGTATCCTCTTGGGAGTTTGATAACGAAGTGACTACACCGTCTGTCCCCATTTTATAGTGTCACGAACCAATACCTCTAGTAATGACACTGGATCCAGTTCAGGAGGTGTCTACTCCAATGCCGCCGATTTGCGATTAGTTGGACTCTCCATTCTGACCTTCCAACTCCTCTCCCCTCCATCTACACGGAAATGGATGAAGCCCCTCAGCGGCACTGCATCGTTGATCCTCAGTGTCGCTGCGCCCTGGGAGATCCACCGACTCACGCTCCCAGTATCTCGAGGCTCAGATCGCACCCGAGTTTCCGATCTCTATACAAAGCGGGGCGGCAATGCCGGGTACGCTACTATTTTTGCGCTCTCAACAGATGGTGGAATTGGATATTCCGTACTTGTAGCTGGGCCCAGTGCATTCATTCCTAGAGCGTGCACCTCTACAAGACGCTGTCGGGACAGCCTTTATCCCGGCCGCAGAGCACACGGCAGCTGAGAACGCGTCACTCAACTTTGCGGGATCATACGCCGATGGGTCTAATGAGGATTCAAATCTTACTCTGACGGTGGACAAGGGCTATTGGATCGTGGTTGTCAGACTTGATTCGATGTTGGCTTCTAGGGGTCTACAGACTAGTCTATCCTTGATGATTAAGGATGGACGAGTGGAAAGTGTAGAGAATATGATGACGAAGCAGGTCTTCATGAGAGGATTTGAGCCACACAACTGTGAGTTGAGACAGGATCCTAACATAGAAGAAAGAGTATGGGCGCGTCATCTTCTGGCTTCCGATGCCTCAGTCAATCATTCATCGTCATGGGCCCAGGGGTACGTTCACGAATGGTACCCACTGTAATACTCTTCCAAGTGTGGTCTTGTTCTAAAACTAATAAGATAAACGGCTATGAACCACACAGAACAAGGCTGGTAGGATTGAATTGAGCTCTAGGGTGTCTGCTGGAGGGTGAGCATGACGCTCGGCAGACTTGGTAAGTCTCAGAAAGATTAAGTCGGGTATGAGGGGGAACACTTTACTGGCGATACAAGATGAATTGTAAATAATTATATCTCTTATGACCTGTGCCTCGTCTCTTTCTGCTTTGCCCAGTGGTCCCGAGTGGGAGGCCATCTTCGCCATGAACAGCTCTTGGTTTTCCATCTATTATTTCTTCGTCTTGTTTGAACTCCAAGATGACACTGTCCGTGCTCTGTGGCTTTGCACACCTAGCATAAAGATGCTGGATAGAGTTAATGCCAAGCCCTTGATAATGTCATTTCCTTGCGCTAGAAAGCTGCGCCCGAATTCCCCGTAAATACGGGTGTGATATGGAAAACTCCGTAGGCTTCCAGACATCTTCGAGGCTGTGCCTAGTAAAGCCTGTAGATCTTGCTCCTCTCATCTAAGTGTCGGCTCTGTTTCGGGCCTAGATCCGCGATCTGTTGACTGCAACCGGCTGGCCTTATCTTAGTGGCGTTGAGCCCCGGACCGGTAGATGAAGATAGTGTTCAAGAGTTGAGGCGGTCCCCGGCTGTTGGCCCATACTAGACCAAACCTAGTTGACAAGACCGTTGCATTGTGATGGGCTAGGCTGCTGCCAAGACACAAACGGCCTTTGATCCTTTACATTGCCCAGCTACTGCGCCGCTAATCTTGAAACTGCCGGGCTTGGTTTTCTACACAACCACGTGCCAACGGCGTGGCGCTTGAGCTAACTAGTAGCATTCGCCCGAGTCTGCGGATTCAAAGAATTAACATAGTTAGATTGAAGACACGGCGTGCGATGCTAGACCGTTGCTGTATACGCGTATAGTACCCGTGCGCTTTCGCGCTGGGTAGAGTCTTCGAACTCGAGGCATCGCTATAGATGATTATGTTACATCGTGACACGTGTAGATTACGGTTCGCGTTCGACCAAGTCATGCGTCATTAACTTAGGCCGGGCTCCCCTCGACGCCTCCATGTCCCTATGAAACCTTCACGGGCGCACTTGAATTAACTTCATACTTGCAAAATGAGATTCCCTTCTGTGGGATACGCCAAGTTCACAAAGCCCCGAAGCTACGACAGACACGCTGCGCCCCGCTTGGCGGTGACATGATGCTGGCCTCCCCTATATCAAGTCAGACTCATACAACTATAAATCTTTGGCTTCCCATCTAGAAGACTGGCATCAACACCACGTCTAGAATACAATCTCATTCACCTCACCTCATCTTCAGACTTCCAAGATGCGCGCCTCTTCTCTCTTTGCAGCAGCAGCCCATGTCGCTGCGGTGCTCTCGTGTGCGACGCACGATAACCATCGTCCGCTCATGAACAAAAAGCGCCATATCAACCCTCGCGCTACACCTGGAGAATCGGACTGGGCTTATGAAGCGTCTTTTAACTGGGGACGCATCAACCCTGGTACATATACCTTCCCAAAATCTGTGAAGCAAGAAGATAAACTAATCGCCATTTAGACTACGCCCTTTGCCAGACTGGAACCCAGCAGTCGCCTATTGCTCTGAGCCTCGACAACGGGTTGGGATTGAACCACATCATCACCTTCGACTATCCGGAGAACGTTACCGGAAACTTCTTCAACTGGGGTTACGGTCCTGCGTTTACTGTCATCCACGAAGATGACGTTTGGGTCAACAATCCGTCGTTTTCCTTCGACAACGAGACTGTCTACCTCAAAGGCTGGCATATCCACGCACCTGCAGACCACTCTGTCGGAGGGGAGCGATCCAAAGCAGAGCTTCATCTCGTCCATGTCAACGCCACAGGCCACGAACGAGCCGTTCTAGCGATCCGTCTCGACCCTGGCAACTCGGACAATGAGTTTCTATCTCAATGGCCGCCAATGATCAACTTCAACGACTTGGATACCACGGAAGAAGTCACAGTTGATCATCGCCTGGCGCTGGAGAGCGTGCTGTTCTTCAATGAGTTCTGGACCTACCAGGGTAGCTTGACCAGCCCCCCCTGCACTGAAGGTATTAGATGGTTCGTGTCTAGGCAAATCATGTTCACTGGAGTAGAGCAGATGAGGGCAATTCTTGGAGCGAGCACCTACAGCGCCCGTGCAGAACAGGAGGTCTGGCAGCATCGGATCAATGTTTGATGAAGGACGCTTGGGTCCCGAAATCATTTCTGCCTACGGAGTAGTTACAACAGAGTCAGAGCATGCGCAGCGGGAAGATGCTTGTATAATAGAGGCTGAGGGGAAGGCGTGTATATGTAGATATTAGACTAGATGAGTAGATGAAGTGGGTTCCATTCCCATTTATCCGAAACGAACCGATGCAAATGTCTTAATCATCCAAATAATCATTGGCTCGTCATTTTAGTTGTAGTTTTCCGCTCTTACAACCCATATTTTTTGTCTGGAGCATCTGATGCATTCAATCAACTGCAGCTATCGTTCCCGTCGGTCACTGAGGCATTCCAACTTCATCTACGGCTTGAGAGTCGGTGTGTTGCCGAGTAATGGAGCTGGATAAGCGCTGACGAAGGTTTTCCTTTTCTTGGCACCGAGATCAGCGATGGACCGTGGGACCCAATGGCTATGAGGTCTGGAGGGGCCCATCTTCACGGCTATGGTTGAGGACAAAGTCATGCCTACATGCATAGTATATTATAAAGAAAGACGAGATGACTAGACTCAATAATCGCAAGATCACCCACTACCTTCTCTAAGCCCAATGATCGGCTCAAGTTAACGCATAGTCGTGTCTGTTCCACGTGTCCTTGCTGGCTCAATCTTCATTGCAGTACATCCAGCAAATCGCCAGATTTTCAACCACGGGCTGAAACCACCAGCGCAATCTCACGATTACGATAGCCATGCACCCTCAAACCCTTTTCAGTACTAGCGTAACATACTGCAGGATCTTACTTTTGAATTGTGCATGGGGGTAGTGGGACCGGAGACTCGGGCCAACCCGCAACCCGAAGCAGCAGATCGACAGATTGTCTAGGTACAGGAGTCACGGGGAGAGATTTGTTCGGTACGGAGTCTTCAACAGATGTCCGAGATAGGATGAACGGAGCTATCCAAGTTGACTTACTTGAGACTTCAGAAAAAGTCCTGTGAAACCAACGACCCGAGTTCGTCATGTTCACTGGTATGACGAGGACCCAGCTCTCGAAAGAGGTAAGTAAGATTGCCCGTTGAAGATGCAAGGAGGTCCGTTTCAATTTATACAAGGGATCTCGCCAATCTAGTCAGTCAAATTGTAGTCGTACCGAACGTGGTTGGCGAAGGCTGCTTATTCGTGCGCCCAGTCATGAGACCAGTGCTTGCATCCCTTGTACCTTATGTCGGTGGTGCATTGGCACCATTCATTGAATAGCTTCTACGTTCGCTCACTCTGCTGCGCAATGACAAAGCTTGTGTTTTGCACGACCTCACTCTCGGCATCGCAGCTACTCTTCGAGCTGTGGTCGTTGGCCTTGATGACGCGGGAGAAATCTATGAGCCACTCCATAGACATCTCTGTGTACATACATACGACTTCGGTGTCGAAAACGACTACAACGTCGTGAGTCCGAGTGCTTCTTTGATCATCAGCACCTTGACTCAGATTCCGTGACGGCCAGGGTATTCGGGGGCTCGCACGAACTTGTAATTGTACCCGTGAACCATGGGTGCAGGTGAAAGGATTAGCTGGACGATGCTTGTAGTTTATTTATGGTGGTATGCAATAAAGATAGTGGTTAATTATGTCGCTTATTCTTTCCGTCATGATCTTGGAGTCCAAGAAGGATTCATTCATCTTCGAGTCGGGGTTCGATGTCTAGGGTGACCGATCTCTTGCCAAGAGGCTCATTCCCTGAGTGCTGCTAAGGATTGTGTATTTGTATCCTTCTCTCGTGATAAGCTCTGGGTTATGGTTATACACCCAGTGGATGACCCATTGACTGACCCTGCTGAGCTTCAAGAGGCATCCTCGGAATCTTATATATCCTTGACATGTCAAGTACCGAGCCGAGCATTTATCGCATTCTTTCACACTTAGTATTCCTGAGGCAACTAAGTATTTTTTACTTCAGCAGTGTCAGATCGAGCCCCGTGCAGATTAAATAAAGCAGTTGGTTTCTCACCTAGTATCCTACGTGAAATATTTTCTACCAACTGACATGCATGTTCAAAAAGAAGAGAGTATATCAACAGAAACCGCGATAATTCGAGGCAAGCACCCCGAAACAAAGGCCCAGTTGATGCTGCAGTATGAGCACAGTTGCAATTTAGGACTATATACTAGTTATTTTGATACATTTTAATTACCTGAATGGCTACACTACTCTCAAACTCAGAAGAAACCTCTTACAGTCAGGTAAAATAGTGAGGTTCTACACTAGGCAGGCAACATTCCACTTACCCTAAAACATGTCTATCTACTGGCAGCGATATGTTCTTCTACCAGATTTGTTCTTTGAACACGAATAAAATAGCGGTCACCTAGCAGGGCGTTTTCTTCAGTCGTGCAGGATATGGACTGCCAAGCAATATTGAGCTCCAATCATTATCATCGTTAGATACAGGTTCGTCATCGCATGTCGTGATCGAAAAGTTGTGTCAACTGAGCGACGCCGTGAGCCCTTCATGGAATACAAATTTGTTGAGCGGTGCAACTATTTGTAGCAACATTGCTAGTGACTACGTGATTTCAAACCTAGCTACCTCGAATCCGCCGGGACACTTCTTCATTTTTAGTATATGTTCTTGTATCCCATTATCATCTTTGATCGGAAACTCTCATTACTTGGTCACTGGTGGGAAAAGCATTTTAGATCATGTTTCACCTGAGAAATTGTGGATTGATAATGCAGTCATTGATACGAATAACTGATAAACTGTTGAGAATTCAATGCCTGATGTCTATACACGCGCCTATCTATACACCTTTTTATCTTACGCATTGCATTAAGCGTTGGCAACGACAAAATCGAGGATGGTTAGGTTGGGACCGCTCCAGTGCTTCCTTGCCCGAAGGAACCATAGAGCCACGGCAATAGCCAGTACTGCAACCATGACGGGGCCACAGTAGTTCATGCCATCGGGAGTGACGGGGATGGATGAGGGGAAAGGAAGGAAAATGATGATGTAGAGGGTGTAAACTAGAGCAAAAGAGTTGATAAAGGTTCCGTACCGACCGAGGTTCCACTCCCCAAGCTGGATGCTCTTTGCAGTAAAACGAACGTAAAGCATGCTGCTAATGGCGATGGCATAGCTGATGTAGAGAGCCATCGAGGAGAGAGAGGTAATGGCACCAAAAGCAACATAAGAGGAGCTGCCGATGTTGAGAAGGTTGAGGACGCAGACAAGAAGAACAGTAAAGACAATGGAGCGCGTAGGCACACGGTGCTGAGGGCTGACGTAGGCAAAGTAACCAGGCATACCGCCGTCTCGTGCCCAAGCCCATGTAAGACGAGACACGGATGCAATATTGGCGAGGTTGACGCTGAAGGAGATGACAAATAGACCGGTGATCATGGCGGTCGTGGCACCCTTGGAGCCCGTGGCGCTCATAAGGATGGCTAGGATAGGACTCGCCTCGTTGACCATGTCCTCCACTGGGCCCATGGCTGAGAGAAGGACGTTGACCATGACGAAGCCGAGGACGCCGTTCATAAAGATCGACCAAAACATGGCCCTGGGTACAGCCGACTTGGCCTTTCGGGTCTCCTCGCTCATATGGATGGCACTGTCGAAGCCTGCGAAAAGTTAGTTGATCAGAACTTAGACTAGACCGGGTGGAGTGACTTACCAGTGAAACTCCAGACACATGTAAGCATGCCCAAGTTCCATGCAACATATGTGTTATCCCAGCCGGAAGAAATGTTTCGTGTAAGCCAAAAGCTTCCAGGGTTGCGGGTACCCATGACAGCGAGAACGACCACAAAGACAATGAAGAGACAAACGTGAAGAACACCAGCAACCAGTTCAATCCAAGGAATCAACTTGAAGGCGTACACGTTCATGAGTCCATGGACGATGCACATAGCAATGACCAGCACTGATGTGTGCCATCCACCAGGAACATACGTATCCGGATGGTTGAGCTGGATCATGGACTCGAGTAGAATGATGGTAACATTGGCGATGCCCGCCAAAAGAGAGACGTAGCCGAACCATGTAGCCCATCCCTGAATCCAGGTAGCGAACCTCTTTAGGCGTCGTGGGGCCAGATGATATGTCCAGTGATATTGAGCTCCGGCAACAGGCTGGATAGAGGCCATCTCACCGAGAGAGGCAGCCTGGGCGATGGCACCGAAGAAGACGATGATGAAGCTGAAGAGGAAGGTCTGGGGGCCGCCATTGTAGAGGGCAAAGAACATGTTTCTGCATTAGATCAGCATGGTTGTTTTTGCAAACTATTTAGATCAACCATCAACTCACGAGCACATGCCCTCCCATAATGCCATGTACGTCAAGGAAAAGGCAAACAGCTGCGAGCCAGAAAAGACCTTGCGCGTCCGCGTCTGATTGTAGACGGCAGAGTCCTCCTCAGGCTTGACGGTGTGATCAACACTGATGGGGCCCTTACCCGGGGACGACCCCAACTCGATGCTCTCGGCGGGAGACATGGCGATGATGTGTGATCAAAGACGCAGCAACCAACGGTTCACATGCAGGACGTAACTTGGTGAAGACAGGTGATGGAAACGGCCAGCTTAATAGGGAGAGACAGACAGCAGAGGGGCGGCGCCATATTGGGGATGTGGGCCATGGCGAGGACGGGAATTCGCAAGCCCCTGTTGCCACAAACGATGCTACACCTGTTGCTGGAGATGCTGTATTACCCGGATCGAGTCTAACGCCCGAGTGGGAATATCGAGGATGCACAACGGGCATATCCCGGGTCACATCAGAGGGGGAAAAGCCGGACTAGCCCCTCTTTCTCCATCGAGGCAGACAACGAGCACCCTGTCCATTTCCGATTGGCAAATCCCCGACCCCTTCATAGCCGACTAAACGGAACCAACTGCAGCTTAGCCCTAGGCACGTCGTTAGAGCACGCGCCGTCGCCGCGAGAGGATCGCTGGGGCTGAAAAGTGGACGAGGTTAAGTGTTGAAACGTGCGTTAGCCTCGCCGTCAAGGTTCAGGTCACGAAAAGATAGTGAGACCATAGGAACACTAACATACCTAACTAGTTTGTGACGCCGGTCTCCAGCCAGGCACAGGGCAGAAGCATGTTCGACGACGCAAAGTTACGGCAGCACCTAGGCCCAGAATCATGCGACAAACCCTCATGATGCAACGAGCTAGGCATCAGGATTTTCTAGTCAACTGTAGGAGGACCCTCTCACTTGAGTCTTGGGACTCACGGACCTGTAGAGATATTGGTGGCTTGTTCAGCTACCGGTAGGTGCAGTTCAGTCTTCCACTACGTGATATTAGTCCCTGGGACCGGGAATACCACGCAAAAGCAATCCAATGCACATGCATCTAGTCTTGGTCCCGTGAGCTTTGACCCTCCCATGGGTTAAAGAAGGGCATCGGCCCCTTCGGCAAGCTACGAGGAGAAAGGTTACAAGATCGCCGCTGTCTTGTTGATGGTTCATGATCCACGTCTTCCAACGGTCGCAGGGTGTGCTGTGAGACCAGCTTGAACGACATGGCTACCGACTCTGCGGCATCTCCGCCGTTTTACCCTCTCACCGACGATAATCATGCTGCCCTCGTGGTGGTTACGGCCGTGATCTTTTTGCTTTACGCAATTCTCGGCATCGTCGCAAAGCTTATCATTCGACTCAACATCACGTCCATGAAGGACTTCGACTTTGTGCTGATGGGATCGACTGTGCTTTATTTTATTCAGACCCTCTGCGTTATTGCAGCGTGCAACAACGGCCTGGGGAAGCATCGCAGCGATGTCTCCCAGGAGAGTTTTGAGCGTTACAGCAAGGTACTCGGAAGTTCTACACACAGTCGAGAAGCTGCTAACATTGTCCTTTAGCTGATATACGTTTCTCGCATTCTCGCCTTGGTTGTCAACGGGTCAACCAAGATCTCCCTTTGTCTCCTCATCAGACAGATCACCAACCAAGGACGGCTCAACCTCGCCAACAAGCTCCTCGGCGCTACGGTCATCGTATGGATAATCTCGGGCATCTTTGCCACGGCCTTCCAGTGTCCTTTACCACAGCCGTGGGATTTTACGAATAACCGCCAATGCCCAAACCAAGGGCCCATTTACATCTACAATGGCATCATGAACATCTTGACGGACCTGGCCTTGTGCATTCTGCCGGTGGCTATGATGTGGGAGGTCCAAACACAGCTCAAGAGAAAGGTCATTGTGATGGCTCTCTTTGGTACTCGTCTAATGTTTGTGGCCCCGATACGACCGCCAAGATTCAGTGCTGACAGTGTTCTTAGCGTCCCTATCGTCACGATTCCGGCCCTCTCCAACGCGAGTTATCTCTTTGACAGCTCTGACGATGCGACTTGGCTGGCTGTCTCCAGCTCTATCTGGACCCAAGTCTCCCTCGGCCTGTCAGTGCTTACAGTCTGCATTCCCAGCCTCAAGGGCGTCATCGACAGCCTTCTTGGCTCAACGGCCGTGGCAGCGATCGGGGCGCCGTACGAACTACGGGATAGTGGAAAGGGGAGTGGCCTCGAGATGACGGCCGTCGGAGATTCCGGCTCGAAGAAGACGTCTAACCAAGCGAGCGGCCTGGGCACGCTGGGGATGAGATCCCTAGCGAGGACAAGCGACCTCTCGCCATGGCGTGGGGAAATGAAGACCAAAGTTAGCAGCAATACAGGGGGAGCTAGCGGGAGCGAGAGCGTGCGGAAGCTAACGGAAGGAGTTTTGGTTAGCCAAGACTTTGATCTGCACTACGACGACGGGAGGGGGACTTCTGCGTCAAGAGCGGGTTCACGAGGATCCTCTGAGGCCGCTTTGAATATGTAGAACTACGTATATAATCCAGCATCTAACTAGAATGCGTTGCTTTGCTTCATCAAGGTCCCAGGAACTCGGTCCAGGTGGCACCAGCAGACAGTAGGAAGAAGGTCTTCGCGTGAAACCAACTTGTGATAGCTCACGCCACCAACAACAAGATTTTCATTTCTTCGTCTTTTACCCGTCTTGTCTCCGCGTGCCGCCCAAACTAGCAAGGGGCGTCTTAATGACTTGTCCCGATCGATTCAACTCGCACGCACATCCCCCATCATTCCCGCCAAGTCCCGGGCTTTCAGGGGGAGAAACAGTCTGAATCGCACGCTACAGATTCGGTCCACTCGCAATGTTACGAAGGAGGCGCTACGGGACTCGGAGCTCACGGGCCGGAGGCTGGCGATCTTCAGCAAAGAGCCACTCAACGAAGAGGACGTCGAAGATCGTGCGGCAACCTTTACTAACTAACATTATCTCCTGAGGTTAGTGGTTAATCCCGCAAGACAAACCATGAACCTGGCGATCTAGGGCCTCCGACTTGTTCCCCTGGTATCCCTGGACGCATCATGATCCGTCCCAATTTTCCTTTTTTGCTGCGACGTCGCTATCCTTGTCCAAGCAAAGAACGCGACGAAATGGTACGAGTTTCTAGAACTACCGTTTGATCCAGAGTGAGCCAGACAAGTCGAGCCTCTTTAGTGGCTGGCCCGTTGACGACCAAGCATGTCCGAATCCTTCGGCTTTCGCATGACCTCGTCCTCCACGCTCGGTATTTGTCGGCGAATTAATCCCTGCTTTACCGACGGTCGGACCATGACTACGGTACTCCGTACGAACTACCTCTTTCGTGCCTTGCTCGAGGCTAACCATTCTCTAGTTTCAGCTCTGACTCTTTGCTTCTGGTGATCGCACGGTCAGATCCTCCTCACCCTCGCCATGGACGACCAAGATCCTCGAATCTGCGAGGCAGCGCCATTACTATCCGCTACCGAAGACAACACCTCAAGATGGCATCTTCACAACTGGTGGGAGGAGCTGTCGCTCATATGTCGATACTCTCTGCCCCTCGTGGCGACTTACCTGCTCCAATATTCCTTCAGCGTCATCAGCATGTTCACAGCTGGCCATCTAGGCGTTGATGACCTGGCAGCCGCCAGTGTCGGCGTCACCACCATGAACATCGCTGGGCTGGCCATTTTTGAGGGCATGGCGACCGCTCTAGACACCCTCTGCGCCCAGTCTTACGGAGCAGGAAACAAGACTGGCGTTGGACTACACGTGCAGCGCATGTTGCTTTTGATGGTCGTCGTCTCTATCCCCGTCGGCACCCTTTGGATCTGGTCTCCCACGGTGCTGTCTCTCTTTCTAAAGCAGGATTACTTGGCTGTGAAGGCTGGCTCGTTCTTGCGAGTCAGCTTGATAGGCCTCCCTGGATACGCAGCGTTCGAGGCTGGCAAGCGTTTCTTGCAATCACAGGGCGACTTCAATACTGGCCTGTGTGTTCTTCTCTTCTGCGCCCCCGTGAACGCTCTCTCCAGCTGGCTCTTTGCCTTTCGTCTCTCCATGGGTCTCGAGGGTGCGGCTTTGGGTGCAGCCGTGGCTAATAACCTGCGCCCCATGCTACTGCTTTTGTGCATCGTCTTCAAGAAGTCCTCGCATCAGTGCTGGGCTGGTTTCTCACGCCGTGCACTCCGAGGATGGGGTCCTATGGTCCGACTCTCAGCCGCTGGATCTGCTGTCACTCTTGCGGAATGGGCTGCCTTTGAGATTGTGACTTTTAGCACCTCCTATCTGAGCACCACTCACCTTGCTGCCCAGACCATCTTGACAACGACATCGGTGGTCATGTGGCATATCCCTTTCTCATTCAGCGTGGGTGCCAGTACGAGAATAGCTCACTTGATCGGAGCAGGCCTCGTACCCGCCGCTCGAAGAGTCACGATACTCTATGCTATCATGTTTATCACTATTGGGCTCTTCGACGCCGTCGTCCTCTTTTCGCTGCGCAACTACATCGGTCCCGTTTTTGCTACAGATCCATCAGTACGTGATCTGGTCGCAAGCTCTATGCTGGCGGTGGCTCTGTTTCAGGTGGTCGATGCAATCATCTGCGGGTGTAATGGAGTACTACGTGGTTTGGCCCTCCAACACGTTGCTGCATGGCTTGTGGTATTTGTCAACTACTTGGGCGCGGTGCCTCTGGCGATATGGTTTGAACTGGGTTCTCTGCGGATGGGCCTTGACGGCGTATGGTTTGGCCTGGGTGCAGGGCTTGTTTCTATTGCTTGTATTGAGGTTAGCTATCTGATAGGTGTCGACTGGAGAAGATGTGTCGACACTCTCAAGTCTAGAGAGGACTAAGATAGGTTCTAGCTGAAGTAACAATGATTTACGAAGTGTGTAAGACCGGCCTGAAGGCGCATCTTTGTGAATACTGCTCTCTCCTCAGCGATGATGAATGCTGATCCCGTTAGTATCGTTCCAGCCAACGCGCAAAAAGAATGATCACGCCAGGGGTCGAACCTGGAATCTTCTGATTCGTAGTCAGACGCCTTGCCATTGGGCCACGCAACCTCTGATTGGTTGATATTTCAGCTTCTTTTCACTAATTATATTCCTTTTCTCAAAGTTCATTGAAGATCCAACCAAGGGTAATACATGAGATACTTGATTTATAATAATGCCTTTTGAGTCTACTAAACTATTACTACAAGGGATGTCCAGGACACTGACACTCGCGTACCTTATAAGATGAAACTTGTACTAGACTGGACAGTGCGATGGCTTGGTCCTGCTTTCTCTTCACCTTGGAAACTCGGCCGAAATTCCGTACCAGCTTCGAAACCGAGCATCAAGGGAAATCTGCCTTATTCGACTGTAGATGGCTCGTTTGAGCGCCTCCTCGCAGGTTTCACAGAAGGCCTCGTTTGTTGCTTTCTGCTGAGCAAGTTCCACTAAAAGGTTGCCTCTCTTCGGTAATTTCCCTTGCGACTTGGACTATAGATTAATTGAGTGTTACTTCGTTGTTGGTACATTTGCTCAATCACTGGCTTGGGCATGAATACCTGAGTAGTTTGCGTGAGACTATCATCATGTACTAATGAGGCGTCTCAGCTGAAGGATTTAGCGAAATTGTTAACCATCTGCTCATAGCCATAAGATTAAAGCATGCAACATCCCATGATATTCATACAAGTAATCGATCGATCTATGTAGGATCATTTGCGATGAAAACCTCAGTCTGTTTGATAATGGAGTTGAAACCCCCATGTCAGTGATGTGCTCGGATTACCCAATACGGTAATCCCGAAACAACTTCGATCCGTGAGATGCTGAGACTGTGCCTAACGAGACTCATGGCACAAGCTTCGTTGGACCCACGAGTTTCCGTCATATTCCACCATTGACCCGCAGTCTGGCAGTATCGGGTTCAAAAATGATGTCAACCTTTCGAAGTATCCGATGAGCGCGCAAAAGATGCGATCAAGCCGTTGGAACTAGGCCTGTTGATAGCTGTGAAAGCGACTGGACCAACAACTGCTGCAAGGGCCCTTTGCGTTCTTTCGCGTGATTACCCGTATATCTGATAAAGACTGCCCAACCGTAGCGTTTAGAGACTCGACGTTGACGTATGAAGACTCCAATCGTCCTGTGGAGAGACGTTGAAGCCTCTGGTCCAAAGGCCGAAGCACCTGGGTCGACGGTCGGTTTATAGCTGGCTTCTGCAACCCTCAGCGTTCGGCATTGCTATCAGACTTATATCGTTTTTATATCATAGGCGGAGCTTTTATTCCCTCTCGTGTTTCTGAAGTAATTTTGACCAAGTGTTTACGTCAAACACCAATACACGCTACCATCAGGGTGTGAATACAGATCCGTGAACACCATGGTGTCCACGTCGCGCCCTACGAGTCCAACTACCAGCCGGACAAGCAACTCGGGTGAGACTTTTATCAACCGTGATGGTGGACAAATGCAAGGAAGAGACCCCGAGAAAGTCCAACAGCCCTTGGGTCAACCCAAGGAAACTCCCAGTGAAGGCTTCTTCAAAGAAGGACCTGGCCGGGATGAAGAGGCAGAGATCGCAGCCAGCCACGAAAGCCTGTCAGCCCCGAAGAATAGTGCGCAACACGAGTATACACCTGATGGAAAGCGTATCATCACCGAAGATGAGTGCTATCACCTTCTCGGGTACTCATGGCCATCATGGAAGAAGTGGATGCTCCTATCGTCTATTTTTGCCGTCCAGATGTCCATGAACTTCAACACCAGTGTCTTTCCCAGCGCAGTCGTCCCTATCAGTGAGGCGTTTAGCGTCAGTGAACAAAAGGCCCGTGTGGGCCAATGTGTCTTCCTGGTACTCTACGCCTTTGGCTGTGAGCTTTGGGCCCCTTGGAGCGAGGAGTTTGGCCGATGGAAAATCCTACAGTGAGTTGAGGGAGGTAATCACTTGGGGCTACTATGTAGACTGATGCGTCTCAGATGCTCTTTGTTCCTGGTCAATATGTGGCAAATCCTTGCCGCCCTTGCTCCAAATTTTGGCAGCATTATTGTTGCTCGAGCTTTGGTATGTATCGATCAAAGTAGCACAAGCACCCGCTGACTCAATCCAGGGGGGCTTAAGCTCTGCTGGAGGCAGTGTTACTCTTGGCATGGTAGCCGATCTCTACCAACCTGAAGAGCAGCAATGGGCTGTACTCTTCGTTGTCCTTTCTTCGGTTGGTGGAACATCTGTTGGTCCCGTTGCAGGCGGTCCCATTCAGAAATTTCTTCCCTGGTACTGGAACTTCTGGATCCAGCTGATTTTCGGCGCTGTCGTTCAGGTAACGTTGAGCCTCAATCTTGGCCTTGCTTGGCATGATATGTGCTAATTTATACCAAGGCCATCCACTTCTTCATGCCCGAGAGTCGATCCACGATTATCATGGACATGGAAGCGAAGCGGAAGCGCAAGTCCGGCGAGGATACCAACGTCTATGGACCTAATGAGGTTAAGAAACCTAGGCTTTCGGCGAAAGAATTCGGCATCACTTGGATTCGTCCCTTTGAAATGTTCCTTCGAGAACCCATCGTGCTTTCGTGTTCATTTCTTTCTGGATTCTCCGATGCCCTCATCTTCACCTTCCAGGAAGGCTTCAACCCTGTCTTTGAACAATGGGGTTTCGGAACACTTGAAATTGCCTGGGCTTTCATTCCCATCAACATCGGCTACCTCATCGCGTACCTGTCCTACGTCCCGTGGATCATTCGTGATCACCGCATACTCAGAGCCAAGGGGCCTGATGCTTTAGCTCCCGAACACAGACTCAAGTGGCTCTTGTACCTAGCGCCTCTCGAGACTATTGGACTATTTGGTTTCGCTTGGACATCTCTCGGTCCACCTCAATCGCACTGGATTGCTCCCATGGTTTTCTCCTGCCTGATTGCGATTGCAAACTTTGGTATCTATATGTCTACAGTCGATCATATGATTGCTGGTAAGTTGTCCTCCCGGTGGACTATTTTGATCTCAACTAACTCCACAAAAGCGTACGGTCCTTACTCTGCCTCTGCAACCGGCGGAAACGGCTTCGCACGAGATTTCTTAGCCGGTATCGCAGCCATGTATTCGACACCGCTCTACGAGAATGTGGGAGGCAAATATCATCTGGAGTATGCGAGCACGATTCTTGCGTGTCTTGCTTTTGCTGTCACGATTCCTGTGTACCTCATCTACTGGAAGGGTCCGGTGATTCGTGAGAAGTCTAAGTTTGCGCAGTCCCTGGATGCCGATAGACGCTCCAAGGGTGGTCGCCGTGTGGTTGAAGCTCCTCAAGAGCAGCTTGAGCCTAAGAATATATAATCAAGAATATCCGTGGAGGTGTATAAAGTTTGAGGAGAAATCACTGTGTTATACACGTATATTCCCATTGAAGACTATATTGGTAATGGATATATGTCGAATCTGCCATTGAGATACTACCCCCGGTCTTTTGGTCCTCAGAGTTCATTCAAGACTTGAATTCAAGGTACTCTAACCCACACAAAACACCTTCGTCGGTTCATACGACCAGCATTTGTACTAATGTACCAAATATACAAGGACACTCATATCTTTGCGCTACCACTCTCACAAACGGCACACACCCTTGCGCTTGTGAAATTGTTCTTTATAACCGCATTTCTCTTTTGGTCCTGCGCAAGTAGCAAGACGTGGATTGGCATAGCCTTTGGCCATGTATCAATTGCTGTTCAAACATTGGGGAGCCAGTCAACAATTGAATATAAGCCATGAATCCTACTAAAATACCGAAGTCTTTCAATTTATTCATATAGTATCTTTTACCTCATGTTTTACAAGCCCGACTCAATGAGCTTGGTCAGCTCCGCCCGATCCACACCCTTCACCTCACCAGCTTTCTCCCCATTCTTGTACAATTGGAAGGTCGGCATCGCGGTAATGCCAAGATCATCGGATAGTTGGTCCAGATCGTCAACGTCAACCTTTATAAAGACAAACTTTTCAAATTTGTCAAGCTCGGAAAGGCTGCTGTGTATGAGCAATTCGTCGGTGCTGACTTTCTGAACGCAGACTTACTGGGCAAACACTGGAGCAATCACCTTACAAGGCTCGCACCAGGTAGCATAGAAGTCGATAGCCACGACTTCGTTGTCTTTAAGGTAGTTCTGGAACTCTTCCTTGCTATCGATATGTGAGTATTGTTCTGTTCAGTCAACAAGGGCAAGACTCACGTTCTGACATTGTGGACAGGCATTGTGGTTTGATTTAGTTAGGGTTAATATTGTGGTTTTTCTGAAGGCAGAAGTATGATTGAAGAACAATAAAATATGACTATGATAGAGTAGACGGGCTAAGTTAGATATAGAAATACGTTCTACAGATGAGTAACTTATATGATCTTCATATTTAGATTTGAACAGGTCTCTACTGACGTCATGGTGTCGTCATTGAGATATCCCTTTGCCGGAGGTAATCTGTCTCTCTAAATCATACAAGTAGGCTCTCTGTGCGATATTCAATACAAGAAGCTGACTGGGATATAACGTTAGATATCATCCCAATGTATCTGACCCTTAGTGTGCAAGATGAATGGCTCAAATTACGCCAGGAAATGTCCTATGAGCCCGGACAGCCGGCTCGGCACTGCAGATGTTATACAAATAGTGCACAGCTTAGGTAGCAATGTTGGTGTCGGGGCTAGGTGTTAAAGAAATAAGGTCACCTGCATTTGTATTCGTTATACAAGATGCTTTTATTGATCCTGCTAAATAAATTGCTTTCTCTAAATCCCAAGTCGCTGCTGTGCGAGTGGCTTAAGCCAATTCTTAGGATTCGAACTCGAACGTCAAGCCGGGAAGAACATCGATGCTGCGCGGGCTCTTCTCATCCCCAACAAGCACGATGGCAATATGTCGTTCCTTATCTTGACTCGTGCTTAGAGACAACTGGTGCTTTCCACGAGTCTCGCCCGAGTGCACAACAAAAGACCAGGTTGCATCACCAGAAGTCGTCTTGGATGCAGCGCCGTGTATTCCGTCGTAAACTTGGGCAATTTGAGAAACGTCTGATTCGGGCACTGAAACGGCGACTCTCGAAACTCCCAACGCATGGGAGGGATGCTTCGTGTAGGTTGGAGTAGCACCTCCCTCTACTCCTTGATAGGGCACTCGCAGATGCCTGGGTGTTCGATCAAGGCACCAGAATGGAGCTGTTCCGGGTGGTAGGGGCTTGCCGGAAGAGTCTTCAGCTGACGCGACTGACCACTTCAGCTGAACTCCATCAGGTCGAGTGCGGCCTCCTGCAGTAGGGTCTCGATATGTGACTGCGTCACTGGCCTCTTTGACCCTTTGCTGAATTATGGAAAAGTCCTTTTCCTCAGGGAGAGTATGTGCCCAGTCGATGATGGCGCCTTCTTCCAAATGTCCCCACCTGTGTTGCTTTCGTGACTCAGGATCCAAGTTCTCTTGAAATGCAATAAGCTCGATATAAACCCCGTCGGCAAACAGAATGAGCTTATTGACTGTACGTCCATCAACGTGGGCACCGCCATCGATCACTGTAAGAGATCCCTCCAGGAGTTTCGGTAGCTCTTGGAGAGTCTGGTAGGAGACCAATATGATAATATGGTCCAGAATTGGTTGGAGCGAGGTTGAGCTAGACATCGCGACTGATGGTGAAGTTGGCGGTGACAAGACTTGTTTGGAATGATGATGAGTTGGAGAAATGTTGCTCATAAACCACGCAGCGGATAATATCGTGGTTGAGGTTAATTGCGTGATCAGATTACGTCACGGAAGCCTTTTCTTGCGACAAAAATAATTGGAGACGAAATCCCAATTGAGGTTAATAAGTTTTATACTTGGTCTTGGCAAGAGTACATATATAGGTATATACAGAGTTTACCATGCTTCGATTAACGCTACTTTGATTAACCAGGCGTTGGCGAGTGTTCTTAACCTCGAACGCGTCTTGGTGATGGACTGATCGTGCTGATGAAGCAACTTCGATTTTGACGGGCTCTAGGCTCATGCAAGTGTTGATCAACATCGATATTGTAGGGAGTGAAAGGCAGTGTATGAGCTGCATGGTTGGCCATCCTAATTATATGATACGCCAATATCCCAACATCATCCAAGTAAAGGAGGGTTCTCTAGCTGCTCTCAGTAGGCTCTGCAGGAGCAATTTTCTTTTCATCGTGTTCGTGGCCAAGCTTAGTCTCAACATCACCCCGCTCGGCCTTGGAGGTATAGTGCGTCGACACACGAGTCTTCCAGGCGGGAGTTCCCAAGAAAGCGATGCCGTTGGGGTCTTCAAACATGGCCTCGGTCTCTTCAAGAGTCTTTCCAGCAGTCTCGGGGAACATGAAGAAGACGTGAATGAACATGGCGACGTTGAAGATGCCAAAGACGAGGTATGTCTTCCATCTGCAAACTGGTTAGCAATAGGCACCGTCAACTCGTGAGTAAACAGTCGCTCTTACCGGATGTTTTCGAATGCGACGGGTGTAAAGAGTCCCAATGCGGTGTTGAAGGCCCAGTTTCCTGAGAAGAGTTAGATATATCAATGAGGATAGCATACAAAGGGCTAATCACCTGAAGTGGCGAGGGCGACACCCTTGCCTCGGAGTCGAAGAGGGAACAACTCCGGGGGATAAGTCCAAGAGACAGGCCCCCAAGTCGGGGCGTAAGAAGCGACGAAGAGGTAGGTACAAGCAATCAAGCCCTTGGCCCTGGCGCCAGTCACGGTCATTGATACTTCAGGGACACCGTTGAGGCCTTCAGGGTGAACGGTGCCGTGTGCACCCAGAATTCCGGCATTGGCTAGCATCCATGCCGCCATGAGGGCAGCTCCAATCAGGAGAGTCGGGCGTCGTCCCCAGCGGTCCATCCAGATGAGGGCGGGAATGGTCATGACTACGTTGATGACATACTGAATCGACGAGGCGAGCAGGTTGGCATTGCCACTAGTAACGTATGAGTAGGGGATATAATGTATGCAACTTGGGAAGAACAAACCTGTAGCCTGCCATGGAAAACACGTAAGAGATGTAATACACTGCTCCGAATTAGTATCAAAAGACCAGCAGTTGTGTGTAGTAGTTGGTGGTTTAGAGCTTCACTTCACTCCAGCAACACGATCTCAACTACATGCAGCTCCGACTTACTCATAACGTTCATGCCAGTGAGCTGAGACCAGATTTGCATAAAAAGAGCAATAACAGTCCTGTTGATCATGCGAGGCTTAAAAAGATCAAGATATGTGACGTCGGCAATAGAAGCTTCGAATGCACGCATGTCCTTGATATCTTGGATCTCGAGGGCAACGAATGGATGGTTGGGATCACCATGGCCGTGAACAAGAGTGAGCACAGCATGGCATTCCTCCCATCGGTCTTTCCGGGCGAGCCATCGAGGAGACTCTGGAAGCAGCATCATCATGCCGAAAAGGAAGACAGCTGGGATCATCTGGAGGCCCCAAGGGACACGCCAAGATGCGGTGTTGTAGTTGCGTGAGTTTTGCTCGCCGATGAACGAGCATCCGTAGGAGATGTAGTACATGATTAGAATACCCCACTAATGAGTTGGTCAGTTTTGGTCTTTGGGGTTCGGTTCGAAAGATTCTACGAACAGTAATGGCCCATTGTTGGAAGCCGATGAAACGACCTCTCTTGGACGGGGCTATTGCTCTTGTTAGTATCCATCTTGAGCTGGAGTGGTCTGAGACCAGAGCACTCACGAGCAATCTCGGCGATGTAGACAGGAACTTGAGCAGACTCGATACCGACCGCAAGACCATTGATGACACGGCCCACGACGAGCATGCCGATGTTCTGGGCAGCACAGCTGAGGATGGAGCCAATCATCCTGCGGACATGATCAGCTTGACCCGGACGAGATTGACAGTGTTTGAACTGACCAGATAACGCAACCAGTCATGATGGAATATTTTCTTCCCATTCGGTCGCTGAGAGGCCCTGAGATCAAGGCACCGAGCCACGAGCCAGCGGCCATACTCGCCTAGAAGGAATGTAAGTGAGTATAAGCAGAGTCTATCCAGGGCCAGATATCATACAGTCACGCCGCCTTGGTGAAGGCTCTTCAATCCACTACACTTTTCATCATCGGTGAATGGGGGCCCTTTAGGTCCCTGGTTGAAGTAGCATTTATAAGATTCCTCTCCTTGGATATGTGTCAGTGTCTCGCTCTTCAAGCCGCTCCCGCCATGACCTTACCGAGTTGAGCAGACACGGACGAGATGTCGAAGCCGAAGAGGGCCCCGCCGACTACCGCAACGCCGGCGATGGCATAGATGTTGCCGATGGGCATCGTGGACTGTTTGTGAGAGGGTTTCGATAGGTGACAACGTTATGCGCCCGTGGCTCCAAGGAGGGAACGAGGAAAAGGTGGTAGGTGATGGTGTCTTAAATATGTGATCGTCGGTCTGTAAGCTTGATCCTCGTGGTCCACATAAGCCCCAAGTTACATGGCCAAACCCAAACTGCATGACACTCCGGGGCAATCGTCAGTTGGCGTGGTTAGCTGTTCCCGGATCCATCATGTGAGTTCGTGTCCTAACATGGCACCGTGTTCAGGGCGTTTGATAGTCCCCATGACGAGAGAAGAAAACACCCGGTTAACTGCTCTATACTCCTCCCGATCACAACATGGTGCAATGTAAACATTGAGTATGTCCGTAACCTCACTGTGCCCAAGTGACAGCTCCCAGCGCGTCACGCTGTTAGCAGCGTCAAAGCCTGGATATCCTCAACACCCAGCATCCTTGCGCGCGGCACCAAATTGCCGAAGGGATTCGAAGAGTTGCACATTCCAGGTTCTGATCTGCGTAGTAGGTCCGATAATCCCACAGCCGGAAATAAGCGCTGCAATGAGGCTTTGCCGCTCTGCTCAGCTCAGCACATGGTTTGTCCAACAATGACGTCGTGGAGACACGAGACGAGCATGGGGGAATAAGCGAGACTTGGCCTAGGATCGTTTAATCCCCGAAAGATGCACCAAGTTCAGGTCCCAGGACCTTGGGCGGGGAGGAGTCTACTTCTGGGTCTGAAAACTTTGATATGGCACATGGCGACCTGGACTTTGTCTCCTCGTGCCCCACGGTGACCCGAGGTTGTTTGTTGGAAGAATCACGGTGCAAAAGGCCCAAAAAACAAGGCCCATCCGGGGTAATTCGCTCCGTGTTGATCAGCATATGGCTGCTCCACTGCCCTCCATCCTCGAACAAATGATCCCTTTCACGGTCTGATCTTGAATTTGGTTCGCTACAACGTTGTATCGGGCTGCCAACGGCTGTATGCCCGCAGGTAAGTGGCTGTTCCGTCGATGTGGTAAGCTTAGGCAGACACACGTTTGCACATCATGAAGTGACATCCTTTTATTCTACACCGCGGACTTAGCGTTTCTTTAGAGCCATCTTGTTCATGTAACATGGTGGGTGCTTGGGGTTCCTAGGTTCGCATTGCTGGAAATGGTTCACGAATCGGTTCTCGGAATCAGGATCATCCACACATTAACTATGAATATCTCAACGTTCGAAGAAGCTCAACCGAGCCTGAGCCACCCCCACAACCTTCTTTCCCACTCCTCATCCCCAGACTGGTTCTCCAGTTCCAGTGCCCAGTTTATTGCCAAAGTATCTGTACATCCCGAACACACCCGATATACAATATTATCGCAACTTCTATTCGGACCGTTCCCCACAGCATATTCCTAGTGGCACCGCTTTTCTTTGCGGGTTGTGGCACCATCCAACATCCCCGGTCTTTTGCTTTTCGGACAGGCTACATTTGAAAGCACATTTTGAGTCTCGTATGTCTTTCTCATTAGTAGGAGCTCAGCAGCTTATGCACTGGATAAAATGGAACCACCGTTCAACGTTCCCTCGGGAACTTGGTATAATTTGTGGACGAGTATTAGGCTTGTAAGTAATATGTATATGAATTGTACGATCAAGGGACAGGGCCTCGGCCAAATCAATATGCCATCGAGCATATTCTTCATTTGTCAAGTAATTCGGCCAGTGTTGGTTTCTAAAGGTTAGATAGGTGTGAGAAACATTAAAGGGGACAAATCCAGTTCCAGCAAGAGTTTCTCCGCGTCTAAAACCCCCCGTTGATATTCGTCACAATTTTCTAGCCACTACGCCCAGCCCATTGGTGTCTTATCCACAATTCAAGTAACTTTAAGAAGAATGCAATTTAATTCCATCAGTCCTACATAAGACAACTTATTCTAGTTTTTGATACAGTAAGATTTCCAATTAGTTTTCTTATGAGAACAATGTGGACAGTAATAGGACCCAAAAGAGTATTCGCCCCAAAACTCGTTGGAGCATGTAGGGCATCTGTAACATGGGATATCAGTAGACGGCTTACCGCATAGAAATGGGATCAAATCAGCTGCAAAATCCGCTGTTTCTCTGAGAAGTTTTCCAAAGCCGTCACACCCAAGGAGTTTATCAATATGCTTCGAAGAGGTCTCTACAACCAAGTCGCGAAGCCCTCTGTCTTCCGAAGGTGTGGACGTATAGACCACGCCAACAGCAAGTGGAAAGTCATCCATACTCCAGCCATTGGCGATAGCGGTGCCAAACCTGTCCTTAGAACGCGCTTTAAGCGCCGGAATGTCGTACTTATCGGCAATCTGGTAGATTTGGGCATCAAAAACCATTGAGGAAATACCGCAAGTGTTGCTGTAGTCGAAGGAATACATGAAACGCAGCATCGCTTCAACAACGCTTGGGTCAAAGTCTTTGATTTCCATTTTCCTCTCGGAACTCTCCTTCAAACTTGTAAGTAGGCAATTCTTTGTTCGTAATGGTAATCATATGGCGTACCTTCCAACTGCCTTTCAACTCCTTCGCAAAGTATTTAGAGTGGGCTGATAAGATCACTCTGTGGACGTTGAATACTTGACCTTCGCAGACAACAGCAGCATCCGAAAGAGCAGCCGTGTTGTAATGGCTGGTGAAAGGGTTAGACCTTACGACTCGGTATAGGACGGCACAACATACTCTTGCAACGATGAAACAAACTCTTCAGAGACTTGAGGCGCCATTGTGAAACAGAATCCGGCCACTGGGTAGGCGGTATCTGGGATGGTGATATCCTTAGAGTCGAGTCCTCCAGGAGCGGGTGGTGATGACGCTACCGAGGGATAAGACCTTTTTTCTTTTTTCTTTTTCATATCCTACATGAATGCTTGAAGGCAACAAGATCCTGTAAGATAGGAAGAGGGACTCAGCGCTTTATAAGCGCCATGACTCCCAAGCCATTTCTGCCTCATTCACTGCGCGCCTGGATTATCACCCCAGCATATGAGGGGTTGGTCGGCCTCCTGCAGCATGTAAAAGCAGCAGCTCCTATCAAAACAAAGAAACACCAATCGGAAGATGAGGCGGCAAATGCAGGTCTAACCCTCTACTTGTAAGTATTAGTTAGGCAAAATTGTTGAGCTGGCAAACTGCGAGTGGCCCGCGCTCATAAGCCGATGAAAGGCACTCAACGGAATCAATGTCTAGAGTTCCCGAGATCTTCCACTCTGTATGCATATATTTCTGGGTATTTCATTTTCTAGTCCTGTAACTTCAAACCATTATCGTCATACAGCACATAATGAATCTAATTCATCATCTTAGATTTCAGTAAATCTTGGTAACGGTCAAGTCGCCGCGGCGTCCTTTGATTCCAGAGGTCGTCTGCCATAAGTCGAATATCTACGTACGTTAGCAAGTCTCGACTCCGTGCTGATCAAAACTTACACGGGCCAATAGGCGTGGATGCTCTTGTTATTCAGATCCTTCCTCACTCCAGCGAGGAAGACAGTGACCTTTTCTTGGCTCCAGCCAAGGACTCTTGTCAAGACCGCCATGGAAAGTGCCTCAAGCCCTTGAAAGTCGTCCATGTTTGCTTTGTTCCATTGCCCGAGTTCCTTGTATTTCTTTTCCTTGGGCCAAGCATTAGTCGGCCACTTGAACGTTGTCTCGACTATATCAACAAAGCCCGTCTCGCGCATCATGTCCTTTGTCTTTTTGTTATCCTGGAACGCTCTTCCTATCTTGGTGGATGCCTCATTGATGAGGTTTATGCACTTTTGAAGCTCGTGGCTGTCGTTGAGGGTGTTGTCATCGGAGGTGGCAAAGAGGTCAATCTCTAGGAACTCGGCATAACCGCCGGGAGCAAGGTTTCTGGCGGTATTAGACGACTTGCTACAATTAATTCCACGCCATAGTACTTACTTGTAGATATTACCAATATAATCTGGCCAGCTCTTGATGCTGAACGTCATCATTCTGCTATGAACGTAATCGAAAGGCTGTGTAAAGGACCACGGCTCCTCGATATCATCGATAAAGAACTCGACATTTGGAGGAACACTAGTTTTGTGTCAGTGCATGTCAAACTCGGACTAGAGGTTTCTGCAATTTGGGCCATACAATCTCGGCTGAATTGGCGAGAGATCAACACCAACAACCTCACCCTGTTAGCTTTACAGTATTTCCTTCTCAGGGTCCCAACTAACATGGGCTTCTGGATGCTCATCCGCGTAGTCAATGGCCCAGATACCTGTACCCGTGCCAAGGTCAAGAACACGCTTGACCTTGGACTCGGGGTCATTTGGTGGTGCGAGGCCGAGCTTGTTCCCGAGCGTTATAAGGTATAAGTTGTGTTGTAAGTCTGCGTTGGTAAGCCGAGAAAGTCTCATCTCTAGATGAAAGAGGCCGTACCTAGTCTCTCGCATTCTATGTCATCATTGGGAAGATTGTATTCTGCACAATAGAGTTGATTAGGGCCGCCCAGTCTGTGATTGAGCACGACTTACTGCCGTCCTTGTAACGGTGATAGGTTCTTCCATTCTCTTGGCGATAGTTGAGAATGGAGCTTCTTAGACTCTCGGATGACGAGGCGACCTCCTGGGCACCGTGTCAATTAGACGACTTATTCTCATGCGCCATGGCGAATGGAATGACAAAGGGAAAGTATCAGTCGTACCGAGCCAAGGGAAGAGTCTAGTTCGTCGCCAGACTGTGATAGAACGTCAGTGTGGCCACCTCATCTTTCATCGATTTGCAAACCTGGTCATCGGGCACAACAACTGGCTCCGGGTTAACTGTTGTGTTGGACATAGCTACTCCGTACAGAGAATCGTGAAACTTCGAGAAGCCCTACCCCTCTTCCCTCTTTTAGGGGGACGCTCGGCCTTTTATGAGTGGTATAACCCTTGCTCGAGAATGCAGCCAAAGATACGAATACGACAGAGACACCACAACAAGAAGGTTTCCTTATCCTTGTCTACGGAGTATATCTTATCTAAATCATCTTCACTCAACTCTGCATATGGCACACTTTAGTATTCGTGCCAGCTTATAACTTGCAGAAACTTAGGGCACTGGCATCATATAGCACACTAGACCTGAACTCAGCGTATGGGATATCGGCCTGCTAACAATAAAGCGAAAGTTGTATGCTTTGTGAATATGCTTGACTCCAAGTAACTATCTACTAGAAAGTTTAATTTATGGCTCCCAAAGCATCCAGGAGCCAGTAGGAGCGGTTACAAACTCCAACCAGCATTATCTACTACATATCCAGTCTCTTACTCTATTTTATTACTATACATCTTATAGCCACACTCTTCAACAGAATGGATGCTTCATCTCTTCATTTCAGGTTTACCGCCACTCTTGAATCTACTTACCTTCTCCAATGCCATGATGGAACGTGCATTTAGCTCTTTCACGCCAGCGCCGCGCAGATAACCATCGCAGCGAGGAGCACTATAACTACTCACGTCGTGAGCAAGACATTCTATAAAGGCGTATTTCGATCTCCGATATTGCATGTCTACATGCTGGGGCATTTACTCTAACTCGATCCTCTTTTCTTCATGCATAAACTTCCAAAGCTGAGTACTGTAATACTTAAGAGGCTCGCCACATTCTTCATGAATCAGGGGAAGTGGTGACAAGGATCTCCTTCATCCTCGTAAGGTTTTCTCCTCCCATTGTAGTATAGTCGTCTTGACTGGCATAAGAAAGCTGCAGTGTTGCCTCATCCAGCACGTGTCAGATGACTGATGCTTTGCCTCGGCACTCTATCCAACCTCCTCAACCAGAGAATTACATGCAAATATGATGGTTATGAGCGATTTTCCATCATCCCGCATGTGAATATTAAAGTTGATCTATTAAGTATGGTTTCAAGAAGCGAAGTTATGGCCCATGCTGATCGTCCGTGTCTAATCCTTCAAGTCTTCAGACTAGTTCCTCAATACAGAATATTTCTGGATGGCTTTTCCAAAGCTTTTATCAATCCCCTTCACCAGTGACTCGGCATTCTCTTGCAGAGCGTCCGGCACCTTGTCGATAACAGCCTGTGAAAAGTCCTCAGTCGCATCTCTCTGCAGTTCCAGATTCAGCAAGATGACAGGGCTGAGCAGCAAGCGATCAAAGTCCCGCTTGGCTCGAATAACCGTCTCGAGGGTTGTGTTGACATCAGAGCCCAGCTGAGTGGTCGCCTGGGCGACTTGAAGGGTCTCCTCGACGGACAGACGCTCGGATTTGCGGGCGACCTTGGTGCTCTTGTGAATCTCGGCCAAGAGCGCCGTTGACTTCGTGATGATAGGCAAGGTGCCAATGAGGGTGCGGGGCCAGTCCGATATGGTCTTGTTGAGTGCGATGGTAGCGTTGGCGATGTTGTCAATGGCAGCAGAGATGCTATCTCCAGAGGCGAGGGCTGTGCCAGCGAGGGCCACGAAGGGGAGGATACTGAGACGCATGATGACGGCACGTGTTGCTTGCAAGATCAATGAGTTCGTTGAGTCTGTATAACTCACCTAAACTCCCTAATACCATCTACTTATACCCTCTTGCTGTCGGTTCACATGCAAGTTGCCATCTAACTCCAATGGCACCCTCGTTGAATCACAGCATCGTCCCCGCATCTATCCTCAATAAGGAACTCAGCCCCGGAATCAGAGCAGCCAACACTCATAAGTTCTCTCCCCATGGGGAAGACTCTCGGGCCCTTCCCGTTTCTTACCTTGCACGATTGATATGAGCTACCGGGCCGTTGTTGGATGCGGGGAGGATCATCATTTCCAGGGAACAATCGACAGGGGTTGCAGCATGCCTCGGCCGAGAGTGAGGGTGTGAAGACCGTTGCACGTGAAGCAACTTCAATTGTGATGAGATTGACAGCTCAAGAGGATGTAGTCGATGCTTTGTGCCAGATAAAGACTGCTCAGTTGGTGGTGGTAGTTGGCATCTGGCAGTAAAGGATGGTTATAGAAAGTAAGATATCGCTGGCTGTTAGTTCCGGTCGAGGAGTCATTCTTCCTATGTTAGCTCTCAGGTTCTATACTCAGTCTTCTCTGATTCCGCCTCCAAAGCTGAAACTTATCCAGCGGCTTAGTCAAAATGTGCTTGGATTTCACCTGGTTGTGGAGGCGACGGTACGAAATGATCTCGATTCTGCCAGTCAATTGCTATAGGAATCCTCCATTCCTCCCTTCGATTGATCTACGGCTGCGTCGGTCATCCTTTTAGCCCATCGTTAGTCTCGCCATGTTTCCGCATCAACTTCGAGCCATGTAATGGAGGAAGCCAAACAAGCATCAGCGAGCCCTACAACCAAGGGTTCAATCAGATGTAACCTTCTTTGACTCTTCGTCGTCGAATCCAAGATCGGCTTCCCATCTATCACCTAGAATAGTACTAGTCAGCCACAAATCCAGATTCAGATGACTTGAAGCTACACTTACCACGACCCCACAAGCGGGCTCGCTTGGCAGCCTTCTGCACCTTGGGCACCGCAGCTACAAACTTATTCAAGATGCCGCAGGCCTCTTCGGGACTGAGAAGCGTGAGAGGGATGTCCTCGGTAATGATTCTATGCCTTTCAGTCGTTTTTAGTGCAATCGCGCTCTTAAGTTTGTCAAACTGGTGTACAATATTGTCGGTGTCAACCTCAGGCGCAGTCAAACGGAGGAAGCCCTGAAAATCCACGACTTCGATCTCTGAGGCCTGTATATCAGAGCCCCGCCAGTGTTCCGGGTCTGTTTGAATAGCAATCTTGCTGTTCACAAAGGCATACTTGTAATGCAATTGTGCCGTGCTATCATCATCAATCCAGGCTGTGTTGCGCGACTCGAAAATCAGGACTGTCCAGGCACCGGGAACCAGGTCACGCATCTTGGAATACATCCTTTCAAGGGCGTTTGCAAAGGCGTCGTTGGAAAGATATACCGCCTGGGCAACTGCGTAGACCTCGGCGGGAAGCGGTGAAATCTCAACTGCGTCGGCGTCTTCCAGGCTCGAAGAGCCACATGAAAAGCAATAGGCAGCGCTTAGGCCAATTCCACTGAAGCTATATAACCCCTCAAGCTGGGTTATGATATATTGGAAAAGGCCGATGACCACTTTGACCGGTGTTAAGGCAGCGTCACCCAAGTAGAAGGACTCTGACTTTGCTCCAGATGAGGACAAGACTTCTTGATCTTGATATTGGTGATGCACAAGCATTTGCACCACCGGAAAGGATTTCGGGGTCTTGGGGTTATTTCGATACGGGCGCCAGAAATTCTGGCGAAGTCCATTGGCGTAGGGGCCAGAGAGTGTAAGCTTCTTGATGGTCATGGGATGGTTTGACTCGACAAGTGCTTCGAACATCTTGTTGCTGGTAACTTCGTCCTTGCGATCGGGCCGGTCTAGTATCTCCAGCGTGTGGAGACTGTTGAGCGATGAGAGAGCGTTGACAAGCTCTGCGGGTGACTCGTCAAGCGGCATCGTGAGGCAAATAGTATCGACATCCTTGAACGTTTCCGAGTCAAGGGCAGCTTTTATCACGTCGGCGGTGAGGTTTACAAAGAGATTCCACTCTAAACAGGTCTCGCCGGCGTATGCTAGCTGCAGTAGGTAAGCTGAAGCTGCCGTAGCATTTGGCTGGCCGAGCAGGAGGGGTTCGTGGACGAGATGTTTTCTAAGCACTCGCTGGAAGTCTGGCATGTCTCGAATCTCGTTCAAAACAGAGGGATCAAACTCTTCATCTGGAGTCTGGAGCAGAACAGTCCATAGCTTGGATCCAGCAAGCTCTTTGAGTGACTTGGTCGAGATCTGAGGCTCGGCTTGGGCGTCTAGTTCTCTGGTTTGTGCAGCGAGGTCGTACTTCCACTCGCCCCAAGGCCAGGCGCCTAGACGGGTCAGTTATATCATGCTCGAGGTCATATTCTTTGCACTTTACGTACTGTCAAGTGCTCCGGCATCGATGAGAGGTAACTTGTCAAGTCTCTCGATGATGGACATGTTCTTTTGCACCAATGGATCCGAATCCTCGTTATAACCTCTTACATATTCCCGTCCCCTTAGGGGAGCACGAATACCTGCTTCAAAGTTAGAGGCCTGGTATGGAATCACAGACAGCTGGGAAACGTACGAGAATTGTCGGCGTCCGAATCGTGATCGTTACCTAAAACACTTGAGTTCAACACAGGACCAAATTTGACGGCAACAGAAACACAGAACTGACTAGATATATTCACAAAGCAGTAACGAACACAAGCTGGATCGGTGATGTCAATCACAGTGATACCCTCGTTGTTGTCTCCTTGATCAAAGCTGTCAAAGGCAAATTCTCCTTGATCAAATCTCGTGTCAAAGGCAAGTTCATGGATGACCTGAGTCCTTCCCAGCTCGGCGTCGTAAGCTGCACCAAGAGCAAGACAGGTGGTGATGAATGGGAAAGGGCAAGGTCGCTTCTCGGGTGCTTCATAGTCGGTTGGCGTCTCAGGAGGCGGCTCCTGGTCCTTGAAGAAGGCTGCGGCGAGCTCTAGCTCATGGTTGAGGGCTAGTCGGTTGGTCTGGTCCGAGAAGATGCGGATGAGTCTGCTGCATGAACGTAGCGCCGACAGGCCATAGAGCCGCTGGTGGTGGATGGCTGCGAGCCCGCGATAGTATCTGCCGACTCTGGCGATGACGAAGAGTTGGTGTCCTTGGCCCATTTGGACGATTCGAGGCGAAAGAAGAGACTTGAAGGAGTGAAAGCGTGAAAGATTGAAGCAGTTGAAATTTGCAAGCACAGCCCTTGATTAATTAACCTGGAGGGTTAGGACAAGGCAGCAATCAGCAAAAGGCGGGGAGGAAGGAAGAGCGGGGGTTTGTCGTGCAACTGCAGTGTAGATACAGTGTAGTGATGACAATATTACATATCGCTCTATCCGAGTTGATTGCTTGTATTGATTGCTATTGGAGACTTATGCCTATATATTATCCCGGCTGCGGATCCAGATGACTCTTGTCGTCTTGACTTAGCATGAGTTTGTCGATACTGTTGAGAAAGCATGGATGACTAGGTACCTAAGTTAGCCAGGAGCCAGGACACAAGTTTACACTTTCCTATATCCCAAGGATCATCAGGAAAATACTAAAAGTTCTGAGAATGCTAATAATGCTAGAATGCAGTGGATTTTCTAGGAGCTATAGGCCATATAGTATCCAGCGTTAAATGTCGCGACTCAATGAAGCCATTACAGCCAAAATCACATACATATTATTTTGAACTGAATATTAGCCACGCTCTCAGTTCCACAACAGGCACAAGCCCTAGATACCTAAAAAGATAAGAGTTTCATTGAAATATGAGAAAATAAGTCCCTTCAGAGAGCTTAGTGGCAACTGCTAAAGCCGAAAGCAGACTCAGTATGGCTGCCGCTTGTGTAATGCCGCGATTTGTAACAGCTGATATTATTAGGACTTCTATCACTATGTAATTTAGGTGTGGCATCTAAGTACCTTTCATTTGATGCATTTTAATTGGCCTTAACCCCTCGTCGTGACCTGGTTGCAGTCTTGTGGGCACTCAGGGAATGTTCGCACTTCGGTTGCCGCGCGCTAATTCTTGGAATCCGCCCAACCCCCCAAACATGTCTTGGGTGTAACGTTAATCCACTATTGACGCGAGTCTCCCAGGTCATCACACATCCAACCCTAACTTGTATTAAACCGCATTTCTCCCTTCTTCCAACTTCTTCTCGGATGAACGTCTGGCAATGAGGTCTCTACCAACGTTTGAGCAGTGTGCAGTGGTCTTGAAGAAGTCTAAGCAGGCACCGGCTACTAGTCATTTTCCACAGTGGCTTTGGCTGAGATGTATAACCAGGTTATGTCGTCTTCATCCTTGTTGGCTCCTTCGAAGCTGTACTCCGTATGTTGGTCGTGATGAAACTACTCCATACTATCCCTGCCAATTCCATATTTCTATATTGACCAATCCTGTTGTCGACTCTCAGCATCACCAACGCAACTTCGGCCTGACTAACATTGTTGGCCCGTTGATTGACCAAGTGAAGGGGTTTTAGCGCCCATTGGTGGCATTACTGCATTGGTTTCGAATCATCCATTTAAACTTCTAAAATAGTATCGTATTAACCGCCGCCCTTCCCATCAAGGAGAGATCTGTTGGTCCGAACTTGAAGTGGAGAAATGGCCGACGGCTGCTGCCTAAGAAATACCCTTCAATATACGGCTGATCAGCCTCTGCAGTTAACTTATATAATGGGGTGAGTGGACAGTCTACCATCCAACCTAAATCTTCACACTTCCTGTCTTGTTACTCAATCATCTCGCTTCCTTCACCTTCTACTTTTGAATCGACAAACAACACGAGCATTATCATCATGTCAATCAAGATTCTTGATTCTTTCGATGCAAGCCTTCCATCTGGAGCCCTCCGCCATAATGAAGGATCACAGGAGACTCACAAAGGCGGATACTCGACTGAGGCCTCCGCCCCACCCAAAACTGCTGTATCTGTTCCTTACGAGTCCTGGGCAGGGATTGCAGCGGAGGTCCTCAACCAAATAGGCACTAGCCCTAAGGTCTCTGATGCCAGACTTGCAGCCTGGGACGACTCCAGATATCTCCTCAATGAGAGTGATGTTAGCGAGGCTGCAGCTGTTCAGCTCATCAACCCAGTTGACGTGGTGTTTTCTTCCCATCACCCTAAGCAAATCGGGTCTATGAACGAACGCCCAGTCAGGGGCACCTCGCGTTCTGACAAATGTTGGATCAGAAGAGATGCAAACGATCGATGCTTCGCTGTTCTGGATTATAAGAAAGCCGGAGCTATCCGGGCCCTCGAAATCCAGCAAGCATGTAAAGAGCTGCCCAAATTCGGTAGGGAAAGTCTCTTCACCGGTAACGCTTTTCAATTCCTCAAGCAAGCAGTCAACTATGCCAACGCTTACGAGACAAAATACATTGCCTTCTTCGACTGGGATACCCTGCTGCTTCTTGTCATGGCCGATCAGGAGGACTCGGATGGTGGAGAGTGGTGTTTTGCATCTGTCATCCAGTCCAGAGGATGTATGCGAAGAGCTCTCCTTGGATTCCTTGAAAGAGCTTATCGTTCTTCTGTCCATGGCGAGGCTCGACTTCCGCCTCTCAAGTCGGCCCCAAAGAGCGCAAGTGGCCGGTCAAGGCGATGATTACTGAGTTCAATGTACGGACCGTGGCTAAGGGGCTGAAACTGGGGAGGATCTTGAGCTGTTCTGGTTGGGTTTGTTCGGGGATATGCAATTTAGTGCTCCATGTTATCAAGTTGTACCGTTGCACATAGCCTAATGAGCCAAGCATTTGAATTGAATCCGATAATAAAGGTAGCGCAGAAATTATAGATCATCCGGAGTCTATCGTAAACATTATGGTCCATTCCTAAGGACAATACGTAGGATCTACTCTATCGTAAACATTATGGTCCATTCCTAAGGACAATACGTAGGATCTACCTAAGGGTCTTAATTAAGTAACATAAAGATTCTATAAAGTGATCGCCCCAGTTAGGACTAGATCAGGGTAGAATTAGGGTTAAAGGTCTATCATGCAGTATATCTAGACTTTAACTTACTGAGCCTTCGCCTAATACTCAGCTAGATCTAGTTTTAATCTTCTACTTAATATATAATAACTATATTACGATAGAATGACAGTTTTTTTTATAATATAACTAAATACTCTTATAACGCTCGATCAGTACCTACAGGAATATAGCTAACTTTTCGTACCCTCCTTTATATGTACCAAGTGGTCAAGGTGGGGCGAGGTACGTATTGCATTTCGGGCGCTTGGGATGTTAGTTAGGTACAACTAAATTTAGCACATTTATACCTGAGGCAGCAACAATCGTGCTTCTGCCTAGTCTCGTCCTTTGTTCACCTCAACACGTTCATCTTCCTATGTCCATCTGAATTCCATACCTTATTCTCTACCAAATCATCCTTCATTTATCCTTTCAATATTAAGATCAACAGTAATGGCACGCAACGGAGGTGGCTTTCCCACCCCTTGGAAGTCACTCCCTGATCCTCGGCGCCCCGAGCTTCCTTACCGTCGTGGCCTCACACTATCCATCAAGACTCACGTTCCGCCGCCACCATTTGGCATAACGGGCTATTATAAGGGACCTGAGCGCCGGGAAGTCAAACCGAGAGATATTCCAGACGTCTCGCAGAGTGGATGGTGCCTGCAGTATCCCATAGCAGAGACACCTTGCCCATCTCAATCTACGACGCACAGCCTCCACATCACACAAGAAGTTCTTTGCAGAGAAGATCGCCGTGCACAAGTTGTCAAGTGCTACCTTGATGAAGATAAAGACCAGGTCTACATTGCCAAAATCTACGATGCACTCTACTACAACTTTCAGTGGCCGCTTGATGTTACCTACCATGCAGACCAGGACTACAGCCGAGAAGCCGCCTCGTATGAGGATATGAGAAAGGCAAAGCTCGATGGTAGAATGGTACCCAAGTACTACGGCTCGTGGACCTTCAACATGGCGTTATTGGGCTCGCCTCCGACAGCACGGCCGGTACGGATGATTCTTATGGAATCACTCGAGGGGCAGAGTATGCAGGAACTCATTGACAACTCTCAAGCCTACAAATTCCCCCCTCAGATGCGATTAGATATACTCGCCAAGGCAATGGAGATCGAGACCACAATTCTTTTTCACGGTGTGCGCCATCGCGATTTCGCGCCGAGAAACATCATCTTAGTTGGCCCTCTTCACGAAACGATCTTTCCTCGCGTTCGCTTGATCGACTTCAACGTCGCCACGGCCATGCACCGTCCCAACTCTAAGGATGAGCCCATCGGGGGGGATCAGCCTATTAATCCCATCGCTCTGTACTGGGGGTCACCCCCCAACGACTTCTTGGACTGGCTCCCTGAGCCACACCGCTCACGACCTTCTGTTTTCCTCGGATGGCTCAAATCCCAATGGGGCGATTCTAGCGAATTTGCGACTCTTCACGAGGATGACATGATGATGGTCCCTGGCATGACAACCGAGTTTTCCCAACCGTTGCCAGATACTGCACGTAAGTCTTCTGTGCCGCCTGGGAAGAAGGTCGGGCCATGTGTATCTCCACCACATCAAGGTACGTAATACGCACACAAGCGTCGTAACTCACGCTGGCACATTTTTTTAACACGTCTCAAGGTCTCAGTCTGTCTGGAGAATTCTGCGAGAAGAGTGAAAGACGGTGTTCCAGTACTCTCCCGGGGGATGAGTTGTCGTCCACTAGCGAACCACTCTCCGATGACAAGAGCGCCGCCGAAGACAAGACGGCTTCTGAACTTGACAGCAAAGCAAAGCCTCCAAAAAGGCAAAGAATAGTCAGGTGATCTAGACGCAATAGATTACCCTCCGTTGTGACCCCAGCTACGGCCTGGTTACCCAAGTTGTATCGGTGGATCAGCTGTCTGGCTAGGGCTTTCAATGTTTAATATTCGTCTCATTGGCAATCTGGAGGATAGAGTTAGACTACGTGATACAAATAGCAATCTTTTATCTGGACAGTTCGTAATCCTCCTAATGTAAATATGATCTTAGGATGCCTTTGAAAATTTACGCTGTGGCATATCCCATGTCAGCTCTCCCAAGAAGAATGCTAGTAAGAGTTCAAAGTACATCTGGTTCATTATCCGAACAATCACCACATCGAGATCCCGTATCCCTATTAACATGAGTGTTCTTCTCATCTTCAACTTGAAACAGCCTGCCAGTCTATGAGCTCGCTCTAGACAGGCAAAAATGAGGCACCTAGTCTCTACAAGCCGTGTTGATCGAAATTCGAGCTTTATTGGCCAAACCTGCAGCGGAACTTGATCGACAAACCCCCCTTCATCCGCCCTTGGGGAAATGCAAGCACTCTTTCTCAGTCGAGTGAGATGGACGAGATGCTATTCGATTTCTACAGCCTGCATATAATACCACGAAAGATCACACACTCGAAGTATATGGGATCTGACAGGTTTTGAGGACGAATCAAGCTAGAGAGCAATGCTCTACAAGCATCACAGAGGACTATTCTCAGGTTGAGAGCTAAGGCAAGACTCAAGACAACCTAGAATATCCAGGTCGGGTTCGATCATAATGTGCCATGTCAAAGGTTGATGTCTATCATTATGAAAGTCTATGTCATGTCGTTGAGGCCGAGCTTCAGCTTCTCAAGTTTTCACGGTCATTTCACGCAGCACCGGTCAAGTCTGCTCTAAATATAGCAAGCCAGCTCATGTCTAACAACATGGCAGGTGTCTTGCACCGATGTGTCCTACTTCTCAGTAATATCCCACGACTGGCCCATCCTCGTCGTTGGTGTTCTTCCACACCCCAAACGCCTAGTGATACATCTAATAAAGCTAGCAAGAGTTAGCATGTATGGGGAGGAAGAAAGAGGAAAGACAACTTACCAAGTTCAAAGCCCAAAGGATGACGAGCATGGCCGCCGTCCGGATCTTGATATTGTTGATCCAGGAGGATTTCGAGGGAATATGTCGGGTGATGGGTGTTAGGCTCAGGTTCGAGTACCACGATCCGCTAGCCATGAGTGGCTCGGCACCAGCCTTGTCCTCGAGATCGTACTGCTCCTCCTGCTCTTGACTCGAGGTCCACTCCTTTGTCAAGAGTTTGACCATGCCGCCTGTAGCATCTGCCACGCGGTGGCTGATCCACAAGAAGACGGGGACGATAATGAATAGGGCCCTCCAACGGTCACCGAGGAGGCTACCATCACCTCTGAAGATGTCGAGCAGCAGCACACCCTTGGTGTCAGCTGCTAGAAGGATGTGAAACTGAAGAGTGAAGGTCTCCAGTGAGCATCGGCCAAGCCAGGCAAATGATCGGGAGTACCAGGTTCGTGCAAGCGGGGAGATATTCCGGGCAGCGATAAAACCCATGATGGGGATGAAAGAAAAGATCGGGTGCAGGCTGGTGTAGTCCTGCTTCGTCTCGGCGCTGCTCACAGCGACCCACCAGTAGGCAGGGAGGGACAGAAAGCCTACAACACCGGCCAGGCCAAATGACTGAGTGAGGATCTTGTTATAGATCTTTGTGCGGACAGAAGCAATACCCATCAGAATACCAACGTAGACAATGAAACCGTCCAAGCCGAGACGGAACTGCCACTCGTGAAGGTCCCAATCGATGCGGAAAACGAGGCTCAGAATGCTGAAAACCCACTCAAGAGCGGGTGTCCAAAGCATCACTCCAGGGCATATGACGGCAGATATACCCATCTTGACGAGGAGTGCGTAGGTGTTATCGTTGTACTTCTGACCAATGGCGAAGAGGGCGTAGATGATCAGGAACCAGAAGCTGACGAGGGGGGCAAAGTAGTAGAACATATAGTCTGTGTTCATGACAAAGGGAAGAGCGCAGCTCAGCAGGTTGAGTCTTAGAAGCACCGCAGCCACACGCTTGAAAGAAAAGTCTTTCTTGGTGCTGAAGAAGACGGCGTGTCCGTAGCCGGTCTGGAACAGATAGGCGGCAACGAGTAGACGAACACCGACGTAGATGTTGAGATCCCTCGAGGCACCAGTCCAGTGATACACCAGAATGATGGCCTGCATCCAGCCCTTCCACTCGTCGGTCTGGTCTCGGGAGAGAGGCTTCATGTCTTCGAGGGTGGCCGGCGCGGGTGCAGCCTGAGATCCGGGTCGCGGAGGTGGAGGCTTGGACTTGGCGAGGAGGACACAGCCGGCGATGAAGCACAGGATAGTGAGAAGGTTGAAGTCAAACATGACATATTCCTTGGAGCCCTTGGCGAAGGACTGAGTACGGTCAGCCCAGTAGCAAGCCAGCAGGGCGGTGATGAAGGTAGCGACGTCGTGGTTGAAGATGGACCATTTGGGGGCCTGCTTGGACGAGAGAGCCATGATTTCGGTAACGCTTGCGGCGCCGACGTAGAGAATTCCAAGACCAAGGATGACGAGCTGAATAAAGGACTTCTGGCCGTAGTCAGTGCAGCATGTGCGGTCGTAGGGGTATCCGTTCTGGGTATCGACCTTGGCGTTGCATCGGAGGTTGAGGAGAATCTGGGCCTTGATCTCAGAGACCGAGTCGATGACTTGGAAGCCGTTCTCGATATCCATCACGCCCATCTGCTCGTGGGAGAGAGCGGGATAAGACCAGAGCATGTTGATGCCAGACTCCTCCTCGACAGTCTCAAGGAACTCGTCGATGGCCTCGATCTCACCGGGGTTGGGGGCGACACCGCTCTTGCGGGAATCGGGCAACTCATCGTAGAACGGAGGAGCGACGGGGGCGAGGAACATGTCCGAGCCGAGTCCGTCACGGGGATCCATCGGATGCATGCCAAAGCGAGGAAAGTCCTTGTTCTGGACGGTATCGGAGACGTTCTTAAAGACAGTCTTGAACTTCTGGAGCGAGACGGTTTCCTCAGACTTGGCGGCGTACCCGATCCCGGCGCCCATGAAGACGAATGCAGGGCCCTTTTGCTCCTCGATGGGAACTGGGCTGAGCCTCTCCTGGCGGTAGAGAGCGAGCTGTTCGTCGACTATGTCGCTGGCATTACCGGCCTTCATGAGCGGATCCCAGACCTGAAGCAGGCGGACTCCCCCAAACTCCATATCGTGGATACCATCCTTGTTGCTATTCTTACGAGCTTCGTCGGCCTTTTCCTTGTCGAGCTGCAACGATCAACATGTTAGCCTGCATCACCATATCCGTCGGTGCCAAGCCCAACCACCGACTGGTGACCCTGCGGCCAAGTCTCTTGGGCTTGGCCCCTGCCCTTCCGTCCTCCTCCCGGGGTGAGGCAACGAGATTCGTGTAACTTACCAGACGAGCCATGCCGTAGAAGATCTGTCGCGTCGTGGGATCGCCAAAGAATAGCATGTGACGTCCCTCCATGCAGTCTGCGATCTCTTCCTTCTTGTACTTATGCAGCATACAACCCTGGGGCTGCCAATTTGTGAATGGCGCCCTGCTTCCATTGCTGTCGGGCGCGTTGAGCCAGCTGCCGTCTTGGAGCAACGCCTTGCAGCGATACGGGTCGTCGCCGAGGTTGAGCGTGTTGATGGCGATGCCCAAGATGACGACCAGCGTCAAGCAGAGGGCCAACCCGCGGTTGAGGGCGATCCCGGAGGACTGGATGTAGGCGAGCATGATTGCGGATCTTGATATCGCGCACCCCAAGAGTCGGATGAATGTGCTCCGAGAGGGACAAACGAATGACAGGAGCACTATTATCGAGTGAAAGAGGATGATATTACGGTCGCATCAGATAAGAAAGTCGTCGACGTTGGTCGCAGGCGGCGAATCACTATGTCAACCGCCCGTGTGGTTGTGATCAAAAAGAGAGAAACAGACGCAAGACGAGACGTGGGAAGGAAAAGGCGATCGGGGGACACGGAACTGGGTCATGAATCGAGATGCCTGATATAGATATACATACTGTAACAACGTCGCCTCAAGTTATGCCCCCTGATCGGCAATGGGTATGTATTGGGATAGCCCTCGAAGGGTGGGAAGGGGTCCCACAGTATCCCGTGGATGTTACAAGGGAAGCCGGAGTAGACTTGTGGACCCTGTAGAAACGGACAGATAGAGTATACAGATGACAGCTGCGAGACAAAAGCAATGTCAAGGGAGGTGATGGGCCTCCTGTCAGATCCAGACGAGACTGCTGATGGGGAGAGTCTCGTGGTGTTTCGGCTGTAGAATGCGGGGCGAGGAAGAATGCCAAGAGGGAGTTGATCGATGGTGACAGTGGCTGGCAGTGGATCAATCCCTTTGGGTCTAGCAAGCGCCATCATAATAACTCGGCTGAGTGCCAGGCCTGTCGCCTAGACCAGATGGAGAGCAGCTGGGCTGGCTGAAATGTGCTTTGAATGTCCTGAATGGCCAGTCTGCAGCCACAGGATATGTACTGTACCGATGGAACAGGTATTCTCGGTTGATGGCCACCCCGGCAAGATGTCACTTCTATTGAGTACTGAGGCTAGTTATTGGCTTCTCTCTCCCTCTTCCCAGACATAGCAGCTCGCATAGTTATATGCTGCTCGATATGCTGCTCGACAGTGAGTCTTGTCTGCAACGCACCCAAGTCTGCGGGGCATACATGAGGCCCTCGGGAACGTCAGAGAGCGAAAGCTTGAAAGGTTTAAGGTTACAACAACCCTAGCACCAAAGGGGGAAGACGCCGAAGAGCCTGTCGTGAAATCTCCAGGGCTCTCCTTGCGTCATTTGTTGGGTGTGGTGGTCTGAGCATCCATTCCTTCGCCTCCCCCCTGCATCTCCAAATTCCTTTCCGCCTCAGCCTGATCCTCAGATTCCTTCCCGCGCGAGCTTGATTCCTTTCCGCCAGAGTTTGAATCCTTGCGGCTTGATCATGGAATCTCTCTTTCTCCTGTCACCAGAAATCTGTGGCGGATACTCTATCGTGAGCCGCTCAAGCCGCCGCTGAAAGAAAGTCCTCTAACAGTTTCGATTTAAGTGTCCACTAGCCACTCAAACCCATGCCAATCTCCTTTTCCGCCTGAAACCAGCGGTCCACTTGTGGGCCTGTTGGTTTGTCATAGCATTCGTCGATCTTTCAATCAGGTTTTGAGAACTTGATGGCCAGCCTCGGCCAAAGTCGCAAATGCCCGCCACAGAGCCGAACAAAGGCACAACTGCTAACGTTACCCTACACATTCTCAACGGTTTCTTTTCCTTGATTCGGTGCCTGTCTCTTTGTGTTGGACATTAGCCGTGATTGATGCAGGAACACACAGCAATTGCAGCCAGCCTCCGTCAGGCTTCGACCAGGATATATCTGCAAACAAACGGCAAAGTATATTTATCCGTAAATCACACCCCAGACAAGTTAAAGTGGCATGCAATAAATATCCCTAGCAGAAAGTCCAGGCCCTTATCCCTTATTTCCATCAGCTATGGAAATAACTAGTGGCCTCAAGGGGAACTGACTCGGAAACTAAGGTTAGACCCTGAATCAATAGCCCACAAGACGGTTTCTTCAGCCATCGAGCCTAACGACAGGCTCGCTATTCAAACTAACAGATGCCAAAATTCGCTGGCCAGCCTTAGACAATACCGATAATAGTTGAGCTAATAATGTAGTCTAGACATCCCTGGGGGATCGCCACCGGCTATCGCAAACTGAGCTAACGATAAGCCCGGTCAAGACTTCACATCTCGCCCTTCCGGATAATGCTTCACATGATGCGGCGGGCATATAGAAGGTGGATCATATATCGCTGTTTATCGCAAGTTTGTTAACTACAAATTCATGTCTATATACAAAGTACGTAACGCCTGTCCACCCTCTATGCATCATACGCAATTGCATCCGTTCTAGTTACCAACACGATGCCTATCTCTTCTAGTTCGTAAGTACAGGAGCGGTTCCATCCCACTCACGGCTCTCAACAGCGTCAACCAGCCACTTTCCCACACTCGCCCGAGTGATCTTGGGCATCCACGCGCAGCCCTTTCCATCATCTGGCCAGACCTTTACTTGCTTGGCCTCGCCCTCAGCAAGCATGACCGGCCGTGCCAGGACGAAAGGCAACCCGCTTTCGCGCACAAGCTGGTCCAGTCGGTTGTGGTCCTTGAGCCCAATGCCCATGGACCCATGGCTGAAGAGCATCTTGCCGGGCAGATTCATGGAGCGCCATGAAGACCCCGCTCCCTGAGCAGAGTTGATGACGAGCTTGGGCTTAAAAGCGAGCTTGGCTTGTGAGATAGCAGCGATGAGGATGCGCATGCTGGCACTCAGAAAGTCCGGTGTAGTGTCAGGGCGGAGTGGTGCAAAGGGCGACTCTGTGGTGCGAACCTGTGCAAGAGCAGTGATTATTGCCGATGGAGCCCTTGGGGTTTGAAGGGCGGCGAGGACATCAGGTTGTGAGGTAGGTGTGCCTTTGACCAGTGTAAGGTTGGTGTGAGAGGGCAATTTGGTGGTGGATGGGTTGCGGACTAGGGCAGTGACTGTGTGACCGCGCGAGAGGGCTTCTTCAACAGCAACGGAGCCGTTGCGGCCAGTTCCACCGATGATGAGAACGTGCATTGTGAGAATAAGTTTTGGTGTTGTAGTTTGTATGGAGTGTGTGAGAGGATGTCTTTGGGTAGATTTGGGATGCAAATGATCTTGGGTTGGTATAAGAATGGGTCTCTTGTGTAGGGCCTGTTAAAGTCTACTCTGATTGAGCTTGAGATACGGAAGAATCTCTCAACACATCCCTTTCATGGCCTTTATAGCTATTGTGATCCCATCATTGCATTCTCTATCGGCCGATATGTTCGGGCCCGGGCGTCTCGGCCGGGCACGGTGCAAGAACTTGCTGACACCGCCCCGAATGCTTACGAAATGACGGCGCAGTCTTTGGGTAAATACCGAGGCGGTGAGGCTTAGACTCGGTCTTCTGAAAATACCGAGAGTATGTTTGCATGCTCAATCAATCAGAATGAAGCTCTCTCGGCCGGAAGTGGCTGAGCAAGGGAATATCGGCCGAGAGGTGAGACTCGGCCGGGTACTAGAGGGGGCTTTGCCTTTGAAGAAGATGTTGATGATGAATGCGTGAATTATTAATTAAGTTATAGTCAAGTAAGCAAATAAATGTTATACGAAATACCGAATTCGGGCTTAGCGATGGGCTATATATGTCCGTGGTCGGTTGAGCCTACTTATATGTTGTATATATAGTAGAGGTATAACCCACACAACAATTATCATCTTATCAACAGTCAATCAACTCCTGGACTTTGAATATTCTTATTAAATCTTCTTATCCAAGCAAACAATCTTCAACCTCCTGTCGCCATGTCCATCACCAAAGTTGCAATCATCGGAGCCGGCATCTCAGGCCTCACTCTAGCGCTCGCCCTTCGCCAACAAGGAATCGAGACAGTAGCATATGAGCAGCAAAATGCACCTCTTGACATTGGTGGTGCTATCATGCTATCCCCAAACGCTTTGCGCATTCTAGATAAGCTCAATGTTCTGAAGCGCCTCGAACCCAGGAGCTACAAGTTTGAAGAGTCCTACTTTCGGTCTCAAGACGACAAGCCCACCGAAGTCTTTGAGTTTGGCTCTGTTGCAAAGTATGGCTACTCTGGTCTTCGAGTGTATCGCTTCGAGCTCATCAACACCCTCCTCGACTTGATCCGCGAGGCCGGAGTGACAGTCGAGTATGGGAAGAAGTTTGACCGCATCGTTAGCGAGACAGATGGAGGCGTCACTTGGCTCTCTACCGATGGCTCAGAGTCGACCGCTTCTCTCCTTGTTGGTGCAGATGGCATCCACTCTCGCGTGAGATCCTACCTCCACCCCGACCTTAAGCCCAAGTTCACAAACATGATTGGCGTCACCGCTGCTGTCCCTACAGAGCAACTCCAGATCAACACGGACGAGTATAAACTCCCAGCTACGATCATGCACCGCAAGCGTGGCGCCTTCGTCATTGCGCCTCAGCTGGTAGATGGCTCAGAAGTGCTCATCGGTAAGCAGCGCATCTTTGCTGGTGAGGACCCCGGTCGAGAGGCCTGGAAGGCCATGACTTCGGACAAGACGTGGTGCCTCGACTTTTTGCGCGAGGGCAGCGAAGATTTCCCTCCGGTGGTTGCCAACGCAACCTCCAATATCTTCACCGACAAGGTCAACCTCTGGCCCTTTTACATGCTGCCAAAGCTCGACAAGTGGGCTTCGCAGGACAAGCACAGCCGAGTTGTCATCCTCGGCGACGCTGCCCATGCCATTCCTCCCACGGCGGGACAGGGTGTGAACCAGGCGTTTGAGGACGTCTACACATTTGCTGGGATTATCGGCCATCTGGATCGACAAGGTGGATCGGCATCAGGGAGCAGCGTCAGCGATGCGCTGGGTAGATGGCAGCAGGGCCGCCAGGAGCGTATTGATAAGGTTATCGATCTAAATGCTCAGATTAACCAGAGGAGGTTACCGAAGGAGACTGAGGTGGTATTGGAGCCTTTTGATCTCGACTGGCTTTACGCGGCGGACTTTGACGAGATGGTGCAGCAGTTTGTCAGTGGAAAATGAATCGCGAAAGGAATATAGTAGGATAACCTGATGAACAAACGCGTCTGTCTACTGTGACTTTATGATGGATATGTTAGTTCGAAAACTTTTTGCTGACCTGAAAGATATATTGCTGCGTTTGTTTAATTATAATAAAATAGTCCCCTATATCCTCTTAATCTAAGGAAGTCGAGACCTATTAATACTTAATCTCGCACTACTAAATTAGTCGTTTTAAGGTACTAACTTAAACTTAACTAATAAATATAGGTTATTCAGGCCTAAAAATAGCCTAAAATTAGGCTTAATAAGTATAATACTATTTATAAACTATATTAATAGATAGTTTATTAAAATAGTTATATTAAGTAATAGTATAATCTATATAGTTAATAACCTATATATACGCCTAATTAGTAACTATAGGAATATAGCTTATAATATCTAATGCTATATACTATATAGCCTATAGGTCCTAGAAAATCCACTGTATTCTAGCATTATTAGCATTATTAGTATTTTTAGTATTTTCTTAATGATTCTTGGGATATAGGAAAGTGTAGTCTGATTTTCTTTACTTCTCAATAAGGATCCGACGGTGTCACACGATTCTTCCAAGGCTCTTGTGCTGCGGCAGGTGACGGTGTCGTTTCTATCAAGGTTTACATGACCCACGGCTTGACTTCGTCTGGCGTTCTGGGGATGGATCAAGATGGAAAGACTACTTTCGAACGATCGCCTTACCTACAAACGAAGAAAGACACTGAGACTGCGACTGCGTTCGTGTAGATATGGTCAAATCCATCACAGATTCTTCGACTGGTTTCCCACTACAGCCATCGACTAATACTTCAGCAATTATCAAATCAGTGACCAACGGCAACCACTACGCCGGTACTGCCAAGATGGGGACTGATGATGGCCGTAAGGGGGGCTCGTCGGTTGTCGATACCAACGCCAAAGTCTACGGAATGGACAACCTTGTAAGTGAAACCCTGTGTTCGCTGTATATCCAAGCACTAACATATACTGCAGTTTATTTCGGATGCTAGCATTCATCTAGATCTCCCAACCGGCAATATCCAGACCATTGTTATGGTTGCTGCTGAGGCCGCAGTAGCAGAGATTCTTGCCTGTTAAGAAGCCAATTTGATATCCTCACGTCAGATTAGGACAATGTAAATTATGAAGGCATGTTGTCCAGTGAAGCAACACAGTGCAAATATAGCTTCTGTTTTATATAATAATTATCCCGACCTCTGATATCACCAAGCGCAGTCATAGAGATTTTAGAAAAGAACACCCCAATTAACCACTCTGACTCTCCTGCCATATCTAGCCATAAACACCCCTTCGGCCTACCAAAGAGCCCGCCACTCGAATAGTGTTGCTGTTGTTCATCTAGATCTGGTTGCTCACCCTACCTAAAGTTACAAGACTTGACAATATTCTGCACCAAGGCGTCCTTATCACGGAATGTGGGCGAGAAAGCCTTCATCTCGTTCGAGCTCAATGCCCTCCTTGCATTAGCTGCCTCCTTGAAAGCAGAGCGAGGTGACATGCCTCCCCTGATACCGGCAGCGCCGATCAGCATGCCTAGGATGGCAAAGGGGGCAGACTCTGGGTTATCGACAATCTCGACAATGCTGATGGCTGTGTTGCCGGCTTCACCCACAATCAAGGCAACGCTGGCTATGCGGGCAGCCCCCCCTATAGCTGAGGCGGCAAGGCCAGCGAAGGGGATGACAGCAAAGATGATGCTCAGAATGTCGATAACCAGATCTCGCGTGTGTGTGTGCTTCATCTCCTCTCCAATCTCCTTGATATCAGCGATACTCTTGGAAGCGTCCTGCAGCATAAAGATAGGCATGCTGAACGCAGTGACGATATCAGCTGAGTCTGCGTCCGAGGCACCCAGCCGCATCTCGATGTAAGTACTCAGAGCAATGTCGATCAGATCATCGGTAGAAGGTATGGCTTCATCAAGAACCTCCTTGGGGTTATCAATCTCGATTTTGCTCTTGTCTTTGATCCGCCTCATCCAGGGCTTCCGCATGTAATAGTTTTGGCTGTGTTCACACTGAGGTGGACATTGGCCTAATGGGCATGGGCAAATGTCTGGTACTGCGTCTTCTTCAACCCATTCCACCCATTCCTCTCGAATTCCTGTCTCTTCGAGAAGAGCTTCATAGAAGCCTTCCTCATCACGTACCGTGAACTCGACTACGCGACGGCCAGGCGCTAATCCGGGCTTGGCGATGGGGGTTGCCTTATCGCAAGAAGCCTCACCGTTACTACCAGGGGACTCCCACTTGCAGTCAAGATACGGGAGGCCCTTGCCACGGCCCATGGCCAGGAACTCTTCAATCCTTTCGTCAATGGAATCCTTGGCCCAGTCGGCGTACCAGCCAAATGCGTCATCGTAGTTCTCGGAAACATTCTTATACTCTTCGACGGCGGCCTGGAGATCTTCTATGAGAATACTCATCAAGGCCATGCCACGGCAGTTCGGGTTGATGCTGTCAATATCGTCGGCTAGATCCTCCAAGGTCGTTGGCCAAGACTCGGAATCGCATGTCACGTCATCAGGAACAAGGTCTCCAAACCCTTCAGGTCCAGATGAGCCATATCCAGAGCCTCCATTGCCTGGTCCATTGAACCAACCGGCCAGATCGATGGCCCAGTCTGTGGTGCCACCAAAGTTGAGGTTCTTGATCCAGCTAACACGCTCCTCCTTGGTCTTGTCGCTCATGTACGCAACCCAGTCAGTCATGCCATTGCCCTTTGTACCGTAGGTCATGATGTCGGAGTGCGTTTTTGTGTCGTGCCATCTTTTTGCTGAAAAGCCTGAAGTATCGCTGTTGGCCAACTCATAGATTTCGTCCAATTCTGCGTTCGAAACTAGATGATGGGAATTATGTGGTTAGCAAACATATCGGAGTCAATTACATAAATGCGCAAGTACGTACTGTAGCCTCCAGTTCCGGTACATTGGCCAGGCTCAGCTTCCGATTCCTCGAAGCTACCGGTAAAGAGACATTGAGGCCCTGTGCAACTCTTGTCGGCCATGCGGAAACTTCGTCCATAGCTTGCAATGCCAACAATGATCTTCTCAGCCGGCACGCCCGCCTTGGTTACCATACTGAGGGAGGTCTTAGTCTCAGTACGGTTGATGTGAGATCGAAGACAGTTGCCGTTCTCACACCCGGGATTGGCAAATTCATTGCCGTAGTCCCACTGCCCGTGAAGGTCATAGGTCATAAAGACAAAATAGTCTAGCACCTTGGCCATCTGGTCAACAGGAAATGGCTTCAGATACCAGAAAGAACCGGGTAGGGCAATAGACAGTGACTTGGATGAGGGAAGCTGGTCTCGGAGGACAGTGAGAAAGCGTGTGTAATAGACACCATCTGTCCTGTCACCAGCGGGGATGCCCTGGTCAGTGGCACCTGGGTATTCCCAGTCGATATCGACACCGTCAAAACTGTCATGCTCCTCCAGGAACTTGACAATGTTATTGGAGAAGGTGCTTCGATGTTCTGGCTTAACTACATCACGGTAGCGTTGGAATGTTTCTGGGTCTGTCGACTCAGCCCAGCCGCCAAAGGACAAGATCTTCTTGAAAGGAGCGTCCATCTTTTCAAAGATCTCGAACTGGTCCTTGACGTCCTTTGGGATGTTGACATCATAATCCGAGGTGATGCCCGCAAATGCGAAGTGAACATGGGTCAGTTCCTCGAAGTTATCCTTGATCTCGGAGGCGTCCATGTTAAGGCATGCCCGGGTGGGGTTATATGCTTGGAAGTAGCCGATGCGCTTGAACTCCTTGGGAGGTGAGTCATTGTTAACAATATCAGTACCGCAGTTGGAGATACACCCGTTCGTATTGAGTTTGAAAGCTCCCGGAGCCTTGGTATCGGCAGGGGACTCAGTACAGAACTCAGTGGTAGTGCCACAAAAGCCCCAGCCGCTACAGCAAGCATTGAGAGGGCACTGATTTAGCTCGGCGAGATCCCATCCGTCAAAGGAACCCGATGGCTTCTTGGTGCCAGGCTTCTGTGGTCCACAAGCAGCGCCTTCAGCGGGTGATGGCATAGGTGTGTTTCCCTTGCTGAGACAGATAACCTGTTTCAGCTGCAGCCTATCGCAACCTGCCCAGCCCCACGAGTTCTTGTTGTATGTCGAGATATCGGCTAGCTTGATGCCGTAAGCGGCTGCAATAGAGGCGCAAGTATCTCCGTTGTCGACCTTGTGCGTGGCGCAAGTGCCGTCTGCGTCTGCCTTTGGTGTCTTGTCAGGCAGCGTTCCAGAGCTACAGCAAACCCACTGCCCAGGCTTAAGGTTGGCACACAGGTTCTTTTCTGGGTTGTACTTGACAAAGTCGGCACCTCGGATGTTGCAACGGACAGTAAGCGTAGTGCAGGTATCATCGTCTTCAATCTTGATAGACTTGCACTCCGCACGAGCTTCGAGGTCCGTTGACATGTCTGAGAAAGGTAGAGAGGTGGCATTGGACGAACCCACGAACAGATCGCCGCCTGGAATACTGACGTCAATCACTGTGTCGTTGGGTCGGTTGAGAGGCATCGTGGCACAATAGCCACTGGACCATGTCTGAACCTTCTTTCGCAGGCGTTCGAATTCGCTCATCTTGTCGATGGCAAAGACACCAAAGGTATAAGGGTTCAGTGGACTGATATCACAGGACTGCATGATCTCAGTGCCCTGGCTGGCTGGCTTTTCGAAGCGCTCAAGCATGGTGGTAGCAGCAGCAGAGCCCATGTCGGCACTCACGTAGAGACCGACAATGGCAGAGCCAGCTTTGGAGAAAAGCACAGTCTTGCCACATGAGTTCTTCTTGCTAACATAAGACCTGAGCCCTTGCAGAGCAGCAGTGACGTCGTTGGTTGCATTCAACGCACCCGGCAAGCCAGAAGCAGTGATGATTTGTACTTGCGAGAGGGGAGCCGTGTTGCATTTAGCAGTGGAAGACCTCTCGGCTTTGCTGTCATTGTCTTGCTTGACCTGTATTCGGTCGACTCCCAATCGTGAGCGCTTGGTTGTTTTGGACGAGCTGGGGCTGTCGAGAGCGCATACACGGATGGTCTCAACAAACTCGCTCTGTACGTTCATATCGAACAACAGAGAAGCTTCACAGCCTACCAGATCTTCAATATTGTGGATGTGTGTCCAGTTGGCGGCGTCGGACCCAACAATAGAGCAGAGCTTAGGACAGCCGTGGACCAGTGGAGTTGCCCATTCTTGGCCGGTCTGCTTTTCACCCAACGGAGCGATAGGTGTGATGCCGAGGTTGAACTCATGCTCTGTTGAGTTGAGGTCCTTCGATTTATCGATCGGACCTAAACGAGAGCTACTCGTGCCATTACTGGCTGCAGAGCTGAGGGCGACTAGGCCGCCCAAAAAGGGAATGAATGAATGTGCCCGCATAGTGTGATAGAGAGAGTGCACACCATGAAGAGAATAAAGAAGGAAAAGACAAAGAATTGAAGAAACGAACGAATTGATGAGTGAGTAGGTTGATTGATGAAAAGAGAGTATGCCGTTTGATAGACAATGTGAAGGGGAATGAGCTCGTTATAATTGATATGCAGACGGTGAGTGCCTTCTATACCAACACATAGTGGATGCACTGCAGTATCACATACCAAAAAAATTGTACAGCAATAAGAGAGCTATTCTCCAACGAGCCCATTAGTCGTAAGGTTTTTTCTTCTCCTTTCTCGGGTGAACAAAAGAGGAACAAGCGCTACTGCATGTTGGGTCGATATTGTGCAGTCGGAGGTGACCGCATGTTGTTGGTTGGACGTTTTCCAAAGATCCTTGCCATGATGTTGGTTATTAGTTTATATCATCGACTACACTCAGGCTAAATTCTAGTCTTTCTTGGCTGTCTCGGCTACTTTACTAGATCGGAACATACCAATACTTATTTAATACAGTGGTCCGCCCGCCCGTCTTCCACCAACCTGTGAACAGTTATCTCACCATCAGATCAACCAGCAGAAGCAAAAAAAGAAACAAAAATGATCCGCCCAGGACTTCGACAAGCCATCCGTGGTGAGGCAGTCCCGAAGCTCCTGGATGATGATATCACTCGGGCATCACTCATCCGAGGCATTCGCCTGCATTACGACTTTGCCATGAGTAAAGCCGTGACACATCTCAGCACCTCAATGTCTTCGATAGCACGGGCCCGCAATGCTCGTCGCATAATGAGCAACGATATTCCAGAACGGATGGAGGAGGTGGAACAACCATACTGTATATGGTATCCCGATCTCGCCAGCGAGGACACATACCGCATCATGGCCTCCAAATTTCCCAATATGCGCTATCAAGTTGGCCGTGCTTGTGCTGTGGCAGGTTACCACGCCCTCTACCAGGAGCTGCACCTCCTCCCCGATGTTTCCATTGCCGAAGAAGCGCGAGAAAGCGAGAAAGAGGGCGGGAAACTCATTTACGATGAGATCATGAGTGCTCAATTTCGCTACGCTGTCATGAATGACTGCCGGCGTGAGATCGACACTGAGTTTTGTAAAAGCCCGGCCTACTTGAACGGCGATACCGAAGTGAGATGGCGCTTGACAGCTCGACAGTGCTGTCTTGACCAACACCGTGAGGACCTTCTACCCTGTATCGAAGAGGACATGCACCTCGACCTCGAGAAACGGGAATTGGAGCAAAGATATGCCGAGTTAAGCGATGACGAGGCAAAATTACTCTATCAGCCTTTGCCTCGAGATCTGCCGACAGTAAAGAAGACATTGCTGATTCAGATGGCGGCCTATGATGGCAACATCGATCGTTTCGCAAGATTGACCGGCTCAGGGAGATCATTGTCAGAGTTGGATCTCGACTGTGTTACTCGTGGTATACTCCACCATTCCATGTTTGCTCGCTGGTGGGCGGATCAGATCAAGAGTGACACAATATATGCCAGGTCGACCCCCTTCGTACGTTACATTCAACAAGCCATAGCAGCTCGTCGCATAATGGTTAATGACTACGCCGAGTTCGAAAAGGGTTGGCCGCCTGGAGTGCCAATGCCCTACATCATCTGGTGGCCCCTGCGACCGGCTCAAGAGATGCTCATGTTTCTTGCAAGAAAGTGCCCAGAGATGAAGATGCAGGCCGCAGCGGCAGCAATTGTCTGCGACTACAAAATGGCTTACAGTTCTATCAAAGCAGAACCAAGCTGGCACTTGTGGAAGGTCTCCATGTTCTCCCCTAACCCTTTTTATCGCGAGGATCAGGTGAGGCGTGGAAAGGAAAAGAATATTGATGTGGAGGATGGCACCAGTATGGAGTTGCACTACCGTGATTTGATGGAAACCAGAGAGTTTACAGTATTGGATCCATATGATGGGAAACTTCGAGATAGCGTCGAGACTTACGAGGTACCCAATGGCTACGAACTGATGCTCAGTACAGGCGACGTACAGCTCAAGATCTGGGAAGGCGTTAGAATGGTACCGCCAACAACAGTTGCCTCGAATCAAGGCAGTGGGCCCGACTGAAATCCTCATACGTTAGTTAGCTGGATCTAGACTTTGAGCCTGTGGAATAAACGCCTGATGGGCTATTACGCCTCGGTTTCTGTCTCGCCTCTCTCCGTTCTTTTGCTTCCCCATCTATGGAAGGTTTGAAAACTCTACCCTGGTTTAATCTGGCATCGCCAAGGCGAGATAAATGAGCCAACTTGGTCGGATACTGTGTAGCCGGGCCGTCGTGGTGGCCGTGTTCTAGTCACCCTGTTATCAAGTTGTATCGTTGCACATAGCCTAATGAGCCAAGCATTTGAATTGAATCCGATAATAAAGGCGATGCAGAAATTATAGATCATCCGGAATCATGGTCCATTCGCAAGAACAATACGTGGGATCTACCCAAGGGTCTTAGTTAAGTAACGTAAAGATTTGTACTTAAGTCCCTGTTGAGCTTGTTAGTGATCGCTTACGACGGTCCGTCGCCCATGGCTTATTAATAGTTTTCCTTCTCCGAACCTTGAAGGTTGAAATGAAGCTGAAAAGCTACCCCTCGTCTCAATCGTCATTACTCTATGATAAAGTTCAATGTGTCACAAAGATGCAATGAACGCGCTCGTTGATGACGTTTATATGAGAGCATGCACTTCGAGCGATCATTGTATATATTCAACACATGGAGACTACATCAACATCCACTCTTGATACTTATCACGAACTCTCACCACAATCAACATCCCTAGTTTATCCCATCGAACAGCTACATCGAGCATCATGTCACGATCAAACGTTGGAAACGCACGAACCTACGAGGACGGTGACCAGCATACGTATAGCAGATCCAACGTGTCTGAGACTGGGAGGGCACACATGGTCAACACAGCGGGATATCGTACGTATCTTGGGGACTTGACTTCAGACAATGGAATGAAGCTAACCCATGGGCAGACGACAAAGAAAAGATCATGAACAAGCTCCATGACGAGGATGTGCGCACCCGATTTAGACACTAAAGCCAAGTCATTACAGATGCTGACCAGGTCTCTGCTGCTAGGTCCAGGAACGGATCAATGATCGAATGAAGCACGAGCCTGGATACTCTGTATGTTCCCAGATGGTTCCACCCAGATAGTGACCTCTTTCTCGTTCAGGCCGCTGACGATGGATGCAACAATCAGGCTACTATGCACGGCCACTCACCTTCAAAGGGGGCCATGATAGATGCGGAAATTGCGAAAGAAGAGGCCGAGATGCTGAACAAGCTCAAGGCCAATACGGACAGCGTGCCCGGGAAGAAAATGTAACTGGCGCTGGTCGGAGCAATGGGATGGGAGCTTGACTAAATGGAGAACAACCTGTGGGCTCAATACCACAATTAAGACTCCAATAAGAATATTTAAAGCCCATTCTTTATCACTACCAACGTGGTTGTAATGCTTTATCTTTTCATTCGTTTAGATACGTGGAGTGGTCAGGTGTATTGATGTAGATCTCCCGCAAGATCGCCTATGCTCGTCAACTTTTGCGATTGAAAGTGACAAAGTTCAAATGAAGATTGGAGGTTATCAATGTCACTTAGTTCAATATGACTGATGCATCATTTATTAATCGAGTAAATCCCTGAACGCTTATATGTTGCAAGCAGAACTAATCTAGTGATTATTAGTAGTTCATACAATGTTCTGTATCTTCAATGACAGCAGCTGAGTTGATTTTACACCATCCTGATACGAAGAGTGGGAAGAATTGAAAGATTACAGGTGCAATTAGATTTAGATGATAAATATGATGGCGCAGCGCATTTTGATTAAGAGTACATGAATGTTTGTTATAGGCCGTTTAAACGTGTCAATTCTCATCAATCTCTTTAAACCATACGGTCAGCCCTGTCGTTGGCAACCGGGCGACGAGGAATGGAAGACTGGTCATATCCATGTCCGTGATCATAACCATTGCCGTGCATAGCACCGTTTCCATGCATACCATCAGCCTCACGCTTCATTCCATGACCCATGGCACTGCCACCGTGTGTTCCCCAGCCAGCTCGGTGAGTGAACACGGCGTCCGCCAACTCAGCTCGCTCAATGGCGTGAGTGAACGGGGCACCACGATTGAGGGGGATGTGGTTGTAGCGCCAGTCCCAGATAGCGGCGTAGGTCATACGATAGGCTGAGAAAGCCATGACAGTTCCGATAATGGCACCGGCCAAGATATCATACCAGTTGTGGAACTCGTCGATGGTGAGAGCGCCTCCAATCAGACACGCTCCCAGGATTGGGGCGTAGATGGCGATGAGCTTCCACATGGAAGGGTGGTAGTTGGAAAAGACCTTGAGCTTCGCGTTGAGGTACAAATACAGGTAGACGAAGCCGGCAAATGCAGCGGTAGTGTGGCCGCTGGGCATTGACTCAAGACTGTCGTTGATCTGCTTGGTGTCGCCTGTGCAGACCTCACGGGTGTAGTAGATCTGGGTGAAGCCCTTGTGGTCGTATTTCTGACCAGTGGCAAGACTGAGATCGGGTTTGCAGACGGCGAGGAAGTGAGGTCGCAGGCCACCAATGAGCCACTTGACGAAAACCTGGAAGACAGCGGCGGTGATGAGGGAGTACAGCAGGCCGATGACAGCGTTGTTGACGTCCCAGAAAGATCGGATGCGGATCTGCATCAGGAGGAAGACAACGATGGGGACCATGGCGGCAAGGAATGCTGCGAGCCAGATGGGAATAATCTCATCGCGGAGGGGGTATCCGAACTGAGGATAGACAATCTCGCCATCGGAAAAGGTCACAGGGAAAGATCGTGAAGGAGCAGGCTTGGCCATGTAGACCTATTCAGAGCTGTTAGTACTGATGAGATACCTTCGAGAGATTGTACTTACACCGAGACCAATAGCGCCCATGGCAGCCATGGTGAGGATGTCCAGCCAGGTGCACTTGAGCCACTGTCCGAAAGTCGGTCGTCGAGACATGGAGAGGGGGTCGTGTGTGCGTCGCTGTTTCTGCCGCCTTGGCGTGGGAGCAGCGCCATGCGGCTCCTTGGTCTTTTTTCCAAATAGACCCATGCTGATGGTTGACGATGAAGTCGAGTAGGTTGTTTGGGTGGTTGGTAGAAGACTGGTGCGGTGGCCAGCTGTTCCCGAAGCGGCTCTACAACCCAGTAGATTTATGAAGCTTTGAAGTGTCTAGGCTAAGCAACGTCGAGTGTAGAGTTGAGGCTGGAGAGTCTCCTTCTATAGTAATTCCCATTTGGCAATCATGATCCAGCTGCTCTACTGCTAGGCCTTGACGTCACCGTCGTCATTGTCTGTTCACTGTTGTTACACCGTCGATATCTCTCCTTTTCCGTTACCACAGACTATACGCGTCTCTCTCGTGCCAGCAACACTCGTCTCTGCGTCTCATTTTAGTCGACTCGACGTCATTAATGAAACCGGTCCTTGGAAAGCTGTGCTTAAGACGGCAGTTTGATGCCGAGCGGGCTTCTGAGCGGCAGATTGTTGCCGGTCTACCAATCATGCTGCCGTTATCCCCGTTCTAGCGGCACCGGGATCGCGGCTTGGCCTTGATCATGCGCCACCGGCTCGATTGTGGCTTGTTTCGGATCCCAAACGAGCAACCGTGACAGCAGGAATCCAAGGCAAATCTTCTTTTGTTACTGGTGGGCTAGCGAGCCGAGAGATCAGCCAAGTGAGTCGACGGAAATAACTGAGCCTTTCATTACACCAGAGAGTCTAGACCGCTCCCTCAACTGCCACAGTCTTCGAGATTGGATGACCTGATGATTACTTTATCAAAACCTAAGCCACGCAATCATTACCGCTCCAGCCACAAACACTGGGCTTCTCCAGATTCCTGGCTACCTGGGTCTTGATTTGACCCAAAGATAAGCTAAATAAGCTTGAAATATCGTCAAGTGTGGCAGATAACAAGTGTGGCGAGACGGTGTGGCGAGATACTGTGGCTGTGCGAATAACCTTGCCCCTGCCAGATCTCGTTGATCCTGGAAAACAGGAATTCGTGCTGGGTCAAAAGATGTTACGTCAATCTATGGATATCGAGACCGATGATGTGCCATCGCGTAATAAAACAGTTGGTATATGGTGCAGCAGCTGTGGAAAGAAAAGTCCGGGACCACGGGAGTTCTCCCGCTTGGTGCCTAGGTATATCTACCTCTGCGACTGTAAACGCCGCACTCTTTCGTCTCACGAGACTGGAAGTGAACCGTAAAAAGTGTGATAGGTTTGATGATTTTATTGGTTCCTAAAAATAAGGCATTGGTTAGTTATCTGTTTCTCTGGTTCCAGCAGTGGGCTTGGAGTGACACGGTGTGTGGAAACAGTCAATTTGCCTACCCTGCATCTTGTTGGACACAGGCAGGTTTCACCACCATCTTAGTATCACCAGCATCATCTACTCAAGTTTCCAAACAGGGAAGAGCACGATTCATTATATAACGTTAGTTATATACTAGTTTGGTTATTATATGATGATTGATATAGTCTATATCGTGGTTAAAATCTCAGCACTGTTCTATCTTAAACTTGACGTTCTATTCACACCCAACTACGCTCCACAACCTTTTGGATGTTTCCTGTATTCTTGCCTTTATTGGCAGGATGAGCAAAGACAATGTAAGCAAGCTACCTAGAAATCCACCAAGTGTGCCTCAATCACGGCGATAACTAGTGTGAATCGGAAGCCACTGACATTAGGCTGCAGACTGAACCGTTCAGTCACAATACCTCGCAGCGACCATCTCTATCACATGCAGAATTTAGGCTGAAGTAGCCTGGATTTTTATCAAGGCTACCTTAAATTTCCGATCGACTAAGCAGATAGCTAGAAAGCCGCTAAAAGAAGTCAAGAGAGCCATGGGAAATTATCATTGCTTTAGGAAATGTTTTCGACGCCTGACATCACCGAATGAAGTACATATCATCAATAACTGCAAGCTTATAAACATCATGACTACAAGAAGAGAAAGTAAAGGTAAACCTACCAGAGGCTTTTGCAGAGCGACTATCTGGATCAGATACTGTACTTAAGCTAGACAAGCCAGACGCTCAAAGGGTTATCCATGTACTCAACCACGGCCTACCGTTCCTTATCTCGATAGTACCACGGTTTTTCTAACAAGATTCGCCGTTGGGAAACCGCACAATGATTAGTGAGACTGATTGAATTTTCTATTGGCTTTCCACCAGGCATTTGATCCCACTTTGTCACACGTTAGCCTACGTGGTTGCTTGACGTCTTCACAACTCCACCTAGGCATTGTGCATATCCATTCACGCGTTGTGCATATCAAACCATGAGCCGTGTAACGACTTACGCATAGTACTGCCCCTCACCCTGAAAGGGTAACGTCCAGTCAAGGTGGCCAGTCACTGTCCAAACTATTTTGATGCCTTCGGCGGCAATCAGTCGAGTTTCCTCCTGGGCGTTGCACAAACAACAAATAGTAGCATAGTACCAGCATGTCAACAGGAACTAAAAAAACCACATCTCTAGGCAGAAAGGATCGGGATAGTGGTGGGTGTTTCTGATGTAAATTCTATTAACCAGCACTGGGATTAAGAAACAGCATATACTCAAACCGTCTACGGCAGGCGAGATTTGCAAAGACGGCTTGAGTATAAACTTGAGAAAGAAAAAGCGCCCACCAGCAATAAGATTCTGCTCAGGACAATCATGGGTTGACCCATAGTCTATTCAAGTTATGTTTCTACCTCGAGTGTTCTATGAGTTCTAGCGTTTACAGATGAAACCCATCCATCATTTCACCTCGCGGTTACGATCAAGCCTTTTGCGACAAATAGGGTAAACAATCCAGCCACAAGCGCGCCAACAAAAACAACAGCACTTATTACAGAGTATAGATGAAGTCAGGGCGCACGTCACCCTGGATGGCGCGCTCGTCTTCGGTCAAAGTAGCCCAGTGCGCATCAAGCTTGCCTTGTCTGCGGTTCTTGTTGGCCACGCGAAGCGCAACATGCATAAAGATGGAACCGCCGAACAGGAAGACAGTCTGGTATGCCAAGACGACACCGTGGCCAGTCCAGTAGCGGGGCTTCTCGACGTCGAGGTAGATGTTGGATGAGACGACACCGTTGAGATTACCCCAGCCGACTACCATTCCGAGCACAATGGCGCGCTTGAGGGATCCTTCAGTGTTGTTGTTGACCCAGGCCAGAGTGTTGGCAACAGTGGGATAGATACCTGACGCGGTTAGCAATGTAAAGGTGTGAAACGATAGAATAAGAGTCAAGCTTACCAACTGCACCCAAAAAGACAGCGCCGTATTGGACCTTGGGATTCGAACTTGCTAGAAGCATGACAAACCCAATCATGCCGATAAAAACGGTTCCGATGTTACAGTAGCCTCGCCAGCGCGTACGGTCGGCCAAAACGCCAACAAAGATGGTCATCAGCGCAGCACAAGCATACGGCGGGACCGAGAGCAGCTGAGCCTTGGTTCCCTGGTGGCCCATGCCCTTGATGATGGTAGGAAGGAAGAGGGAGAAGGCATAGAGAGGGCATAGACAGCCCATGTAAATGACCATGTAGACGTAAGTCTTCCAGTCCTTCATGGCAGCCCAGATGTAGCGCTTGTCAAAGTCTTCGGCGATGCGACCCTGGCGGTCCATGATGAGACGCCGCTGGACGCGGATGCGATCTTCTGGCGAGAGGAAGCGAGCAGTATCAGGCCAGTCAAAGACCATCCACCAGCAGAAGGCACCGACGAGAACGGTCGCAAGTCCCTCGAGGATGAAGATCCAGGCCCAACCTTCCATTCCTCCAATTCCGTCCATCTTGGCAATGGCGGCAGCCAAGAGTCCGCCGAACGAGCCCGCGAGAGCGGCAGCAGAGAAGAAGATGGAGGAACGAGCACCAATCTCGGAGCCCTTGTACCAACATCCCAGGTAGTAATTGACACCGGGAAACAATCCAGCTTCAGCGACGCCGAGGAAGAAACGAGCCGCCAAGAGGCCTGAGAAGTTCTTGACCAGGCCCATCAGGGTCATGACGATGCCCCAGGCGACGATGATGGCCGTGAAGAAGATGCGGGGCGTCAGGCGCTTGAGCAAGGCATTGGTGATGGGCTCAAACAAGGCGTAGCTGATGAAGAAAATGGTCAGAGACAACTGGTAGTCGCCTTTGCCCATGCCCAGATCAGGCTCCATGTTTTCGAGACGGGCATTGCCGATATTGGTTCGGTCGAGGAACGACAACAGATAGAGCAAGGAGAGCCAAGGGATAAGCGCCAAGTCGACTTTCCACATCAACTTCCTGTCCTGCACATGGCTTTAGTAACGGCTTCACTAGTGTAGAAGACAGTATAGAGGAAGGGAGGGGACTGACGATTTCGCGACGTTCCTCCTCGCTCTTACCCGCGTCTGGGTCAGGGAGGCTTGCGAGGAGCTGGGCACGCTCAGCCGCGATGCCCGTTAGAGGAGCTGGCTTGTCGGAAGAGGCATTCTCCACGTCCTCGTGCGAGACCTTCTCCAGCTCTGGAGGCGTTATGCTGGGTTCGTGCCTCATGGTGAAGAGTTGGGATGAACAGGGACACAGGATGGATGACGCGCCTGGTGCAAACTTGACTCTGTAGAAACAGAGATTTGCGAGGAGGGCCTTGGTCTTTTCAACAACACAACAGCCACCGCCCCCAAGGCACGCGAGGGGGGGGGGAGGTTCCCCGAGCCAACCGTGCCGGGCTCGACTGCCGGGCTTCAAGCTTCGGCTTTTGGCTGCAGAGGTCATCAGATGCGGGGATGGATGCGGAGAGAGATGTCAAAGCTGCTAAGATTTGCGCCTCGTCTAAGCAACTACAGGAAGGTCGGAATGTCCATGTCCCTGTCACCAGCTTGTGATTGGGCCCGAGTGTCGATCGAGGCGGTCTCGGGCGTAGTAAACCCCCCGGATCAGTAAGGGTGCGCAGGAGAAGATGGGTCCCCCCAGCATCATTAGAGTGTAACCCACAAAAGGTTATCTCGGAGCCCCGTCATCAGGGTACGGTAGAATGGACTTCCTGCCTGGCTGTCGTGAACTGGTCATGGAGTTCCCGAGAGGGCTGTGAAGGATCTTGTGTCTGGGTTCAGGATGGATCTTGTGCTACTTGTGCTCTCTCTATCTCTTCTCATGTCCCAAGAACAAAAGAACTCCCCAATTCCCATGACAAGATCTTGTACTGCAGGAGGAGAGTTCCCACCCATCTTGCCCGCGTCGCATCAACGACGTAACCATCCCTCGGACTCCGCATGCAGTGCGTCGTCATCCTTTGGGGGTAGAAGCTAACCCCGGAGTTCTCGGACTTGGGGAGGTCTTTTAGCGCTTCTGTGATGTTCGCCGTTGGGGTTTCATGCCCTGTTTCCGATCACGTTTTCATTTGCGCGATACTGAAGCGATGATCCTGGCTGTTTTGGTGCTGTTCGTGTCAGCTTCCTTTGTGCCGAGGCCAAGCATAATTAACTTACTCCGTACCTTAATCGTTAAGCTTAAGCTTAATGTTTTACGTCATTTCCTTTGCTGCGGAATCCTAGCTTGCCAAGATAATGCAGCATCCACGTGGCCAAGTTCGATTAGAATCTCCATGCGGAATTGGAGAAAAGAAGACAGACACTTCCCACCCACACAATCGACATCTCACCGCACCGTGTCGGGTTTACTGTATATACACGGTATAAGCAATCTCGCATCAGTGTTGGTTTCTGTCATTTCTGAGCTGCAAGCCACGGGCTACGCAAGGGGCGAAATACTCAAATAGACCGAGTTTTCCAGTAGGTCTTTGTTCCCCTGCCGAGAGCCAAGAGCATACACTCCATGTCGGGCCATTAACCAGGTTTGATACCAAGATCAGAGGGTAGCGTGGCGGTTAGGACCTATGTATCTATGATTGCCAAGCCATCCCATAGCATAACGGGTAGGAAGTCCGCAGGAATACGCGTACCCAAGCACATGGTTCACGTTAGAAGCCATCCGGCTGAATGCCCAGATATTGAGCGTCCAGTCTGCAAGATGCTCCAAGGCCTCTAGCTGCGGAGAAGCGCCCTGATGGACAGGTCTTCGCATATCTCCACGAATTACGGTACAACCACATTATCGGCGTCGGCCGCAGCCAGAGAAGGCTCGAGAAGATAATCAGGAGATCGCGCGAGGATGCGTCTATTGGCTCGATAGAAAACGGTGTTTCGAGTAATACATAGTATACCTCTCGTAGCTGGAGCTCCTTGTGTGAAAATCAACGAAGCGAAACACTCACGAGCTATCAATTCACGTGGGAAAAAGCTCATCATCCACTAAACACCAATCATCTCGATTCTTACGCCTCTACCACCTATCTCCTAGTCTGAACTCCCCAATTATCATTCAACATAAAGTCATAAACTGCGCTAATGATGGTCTCGAAATGAAGTCATCCCCGAAATCTAAAGATGCCGATCTCTCAATGCAAAGATCCGACACACAGAACAAAGAGCCCCTCAAGTCTTGAGGATGTTGGCAGCAACAACAATACCTCGCGCAGTCTTACTCACCCAGTCCTGGGCCACAGAGAAATCGCCATCCTTGGCATACTGAACACCCTCAGTGATGCCGGGGAAAGTCACGGCGGCGTAGCCAGTATCAAGGCCAGGGGCAGTGACAACATGCTTGTAAAACTCGCGGTTCGGAAGACCGCCCTGGGAGATGAAGCCTCGCTGGAAATCGCGATACTTGTGGTTAACCACCTTCTTGAGGACTGCGTCGTTGCGGTCTAGGGCGAGACGCTCCAGTGCCTTGACCTCGTCGGCGCTCTTCTTGAACCGCTTGATCGCATCGTCGAGTTCAGAGAGATCAAGCTCGGCGCCTTCTTCTCCGATATACTCGGAAAGATCGTCATAGTACGCACGTAGCTCGACAGCGTAGTTCTGGGTATCGATGGGGAGGATGTCGTCGTTGGCTAGATGATACGCCACGAGGGCTAGGTATTGACCCTGCGAGGCGTGCACGCGGAAACCGGGGTCACCAAACGTCGACATCCAGTGGTAGGTGTCGTAGTTGGAGTGGTAATGCCAGATTGGGTCGTCTACACCTCCAGAGCTACCGGTATCAAAGGAGCTGATACCTCTGTGCAGAAATGATGTGTAGTCAGAGCCCGAGCCGAGGACATCGACAACGCCTCCAGTCGCCTCATGCCAGGCTTCGTAGAGAGAGATGTTATATCCACCAAAGTTGGGATGCACAACCTTCTTCATTGTCTCAGTTGCGAGGGTATGAAGCTCCGGTGTGGTGGCGAGATTGGGCCTAGGGCCGCTCACCTTTAGACTAGATATCAGCGCCGTACATTGTACGCAAGAGGCTCTCGAACTTACCGCGACGTCAATGTTCAAGTATGCCACGGCCGTATCGGTCAGCCAATTGACGTGTTCCTCAACCCATTCAGTAGAGCTAGTATTGGTTTGCGGTCAGCTTTAGTGTTACAGATCTAACTTGGTGTCAGATCATCATCTTACCCGATCAAACCCCATTCTTCAGCGTCCCAAGAAGCGAGAACAATGTTACGCTTGGGCTTCCAACCTGACTTGCGGAGCTTGTTAATGGCACGTGTAAACTCAACAAGGATAGCGCTTCCCGAGTTGGGATCACCATTTCCGCCCTGGGAGCGTTAGTGACTAAACAATGAGCGTCAACAGAGCAAGGTTTACTGACAACCATCCATGTATCTCTGTGGTTTCCAATCACAACTGTTTCGTCAGAGTTGGTACCGTTAATATGGGCGATGACGTTATGGATCGGTCTGATTTCCTCGCGAGAAACAACGTCGATGGAAAGCTTGGCACCGGGAGCAGGGCCAGTGCTGTACTTGGCGTCAAGTCCGCCAATCCAAGACGTACGGTTGACCTTGCCGGCAGAGATACCGTGGCCGTCAAGTGCCTGGAGCAAAGGCTCGGCTGCCGAGTAAGAGATGGGAAGAGAAGGGATCTTGGCAATCACATCAGAGAAATCGGCTCGAGGCGCATCCTCGTGAGATGGATAGCCGGGAGTCGTGGGATCACCGGGGTGTGTAGAGAGGAACAGGGTTGAACCCTTCTGGACAGAGCTTGGATTTCTGGCTGGGCCATCTGGAAAAATCGTTAGCCAAGTATAGCTTACAGCTCAACTATAGACTCAACGCTTACCGGGGTAGGCCTTGTGGCCTTTGGCAGCAGTGACATTTCCATCATCACCGGGATCGGTGAACAGAACTGCTGCAACGGCGCCATGATCCTGAGCGTTCTTGACTTTGAGACCACGGAACAGACCGCCGTACTTGATGAGAGCAATCTTGCCCTCGATCTTGACGCCGAGTTCGACAAGTCTCTCAAAGTCGTCGATTGAGCCGCGTCTGATATATAGTTACCTGTTAGAAATCATAATAACTTACAAGACTTAGTCATTGTATCTCACCCGGCATAGATGTATTCCGCTGTAGCATTGCCTGTTGGCGAGTAGGCCAGCCATGTCTGCTGAGAAATCTCGTCGCGCGCAGTAACTTCATCCTCTTCAAGCACATCTTCTTTGATCTTGACTTCAGATAATTGGCCACTGGCACTAGTAAAGTGCAAAGAAGCGTTGACAGGGTATCTAAAGTACACATGGTACTCGTTCAGATGCGCGTCGAACCCATTCTCGTTCCACCGATCGGCCGTCCACTGGGCTGCTCCTTTTCCGTAACCAGCGAGCTTATTCTGGGATCCGTAATAGTTTGACCATTCGTCAATAGAAACATTGTCAAAGGCATTGACCAGGAGTGTCTCTTGGGTGTCTAGTACGGGAGGCCACTGGTCGTTTCGCTTGGAGAGAGGCTGGCGGTGGGTATGCCTCGCGATGATGTTGAAGTCGCGCTGGCAGGCTAAAGCTCCAGCTGTAAATGCAGCGAGGAGAGATACCTGATGAACGCGCATGCTGAATACCAATGCCGACTCAATTGATAAAGACGTGCCTTACTCCACCCACAGAGAGGAGGTGAGGAGTGGTAGCTGGCAGCTAGATGGGGAGGACAGGGCATATAAATGCACCCAACAATGCTACACGATTATGGTGCCACCGGACAGGCAAACGGTCAAGACTGTCCCAGGATCAGGGAAACACGACATAGAGCTCATTTCTGATTTGCTAAGAGGATCACCATGCTCGTCTTCAGCCCTGGTCAGCTTCCACTCCAAGTCCATAGCTAAGCTTACAAGCTCGAGATACAGCTCCTCAATGCCGTCATGCCTCTTCCCGTCATCAGCAGACGACCCAGTGTAGCCCGTTTGGGAAGCTGCTGAATGTGCTCAGTGACACCGCCGTGAATCCTGGCAGCGGGGAAGTGATTAGCGTTTTATTCACCTGCCCGATCTGCAATAGAGCTGCTTGGCTATCAGCGGGGTTGAAGACAAGGGTGTTTGGTGTAGTCATTTTGTATGATGCTTGTGTAATCATGGCGACTTACGTATACGTACTGCTTTTTAGATGCAGCTTAGAGCTTGGAGTTAAAGACTAAGAAAGGCCGGATGGACAGTTACAGCTTTACTCTTTTTTACGTGCATAAGATTTACGCTAGAGGTTGTCAAATCTTGAGTGTAATCGAACTATCATGTTGGAGTAGAAGAAAACACCAACGGTCCTCCGCCATTGAGAGAGCGTTGGATTTACTAACCAGCATACGTTACCTTCATTATGAAGATAAAACAGTCTAGAAAGGCATGTGTATACGAGATCGAGACGAGACAGTGAAGGAAACAGCCGGCAGGCCATGTCAAGACGGGAAGGGTAGGTTGTATGCATAACCGTTGGTACAACCAAAGGTCTGTATCACCCGAACCCCTCCCCGAACGTTTCGACACGTATGCTGTTTGGTAAGTGCTATGATAATTCACTTCTGTTTGTTTATCTTTCATAGATATACTGTGAAGTGTTTGGATGATTGGGAAACTCAGTGCTCCTAGAACTACTTTTATCGTGTTCAATTGGATAATCAGAGATGTATTTGTTTTTAACCGAATTCATCGACGTAGAAGCAAGGCCATATGCGATGCAACATCTAACCTTGTTGATCTGTTTCCGGGCTACCGGGTTACAATGATTAGGTATTCAGCCTCTATTGTTTTCTTTGATAATGGTATGGGGCTACAGAATACAGTGATCCCCATTACGGATAGAATAAAGTTACAGGTTAGACTAGTTATTCTATGAAGACACCCTCGTAATATGAAGTATTTGCTATGTCATGTTCACTGTCGCCGTGTGAGACTTATCCGATATAGAAGGATAAAGCTCTTTGCGTGATCACCTAGTCGGAAGGAAGGATAACTGACCTTATGTAAGCCCGACTGTATCAAATGCAAGGATTGTTCGTAATATTTATAGATTTATGGCATTTGAGTAGCCCTGAAACCCCTATTCAGTGGCTTTATTCAACCCGAGCGGCTCTGGTGGCGAGCCAGGCTTTACTATAAAGACAACAAAGGCTCCTTCAGACCTTTCTTTTCTAGTGCTTGAATGCACCAAAGATATTGTATAGCTGTTTGGGCTTGATCTACCTAGCGCCTGTTTCGCTGCCAGTGTAAATTGACTCACGGAATCAATAGCTGTGGACATCACCTCTACAGAGGCATGTTCCGTACAAGGAAGCAATTGAGCGAAAGAAAGCAAATTGCTTCATGAGAGAAGTCCCGTGAAGCAGAAACCTAAGTTTGAAAGTATTGAGACTTGGTTCTGTATAACAAACCTGGTGTAGCAATGTCAGCCAGGATGGTCTCCATGGTTGAAACTGATCGTCACACAGCCACGCTTGCTCCCAACTCAAACCAACATGATTCTCTGGCCACAGTCAATAATTGCCACGTGAGCTGCAGATCATGGAAGAGCAAAGAAATATTTAGCAACAGAAACTGCACGGAGTACTCCGTATGGTGAGTATCTTGATATCATCTTCCAGGCTTCTACTCTATTGCGCGCATAATAATATCTACAGACCATGGATTCTGACTCCACAACCCGCATCTTACCGCCTTACACTAAGGATGTATTGGAGCCTGTCACTCTCGTGCTTGCTGGTCAATCGATAGCCGCTGATAACGCAGAATCGACACCCTTCTACCAACTGAACCGAGAGATAACCCCAGATACTCAGAAACGCTCATCTATCCACTTCGAACGCGTCGAGTACGGCGGGCTAGAAGAGACACAAAGCGTGTCATCCCTCAAGCAGCAAACCCTGCATCTCTTCTATCTTGTGCATCCATACAATGCGCAATACCGAACTGACACGCCTGCGTATTACCTTACATCTGCATCGGCCGAAGCAATTGGAAACATACACTTTGAGCTTTCCAAGACGGTGCTCCATAAAACCGAATTCAAGGCCATCTTGAGCGCTGGCAAGACTGCGAGACATGATATTCTGTTCGACAACGAAAGCCCGGAAACTCTCTTTTACATCAAGCTAAAGTGGAAGAGCGGGCAGTATCAGTGGGTTGATGCTCAAGGGGAAAAGGTTGCCCACGAAGAAAGAAACGGGGATGAGCGTAAATTGGTCATCTCATCACCACTTGATAGACAAGTCGGAGACGCGCTTGTTGCGTTATGGACGCTCAGATTGTGGCACGATGTGGCAGAGAGCAGATCGGCGAAGAGAGAAGGTGAGAAAACCCGTTTATCAGTGGATGATTTGCTGAAGTGACGCATTTGACTGACAACCCGTCTAGAGTTGGAGAACTTGACTGGGCCTTTGGAGCCCTCGGTATATGGAAATAGCAAGATGATAAATCGAGCGGGAGCTTTTGGGGCCGTTGCTGGGGCTGGCGGAGCTGGTTAAGTCACAATTGAAGTGATAACTTGACAAGAGTATTCAAGGATATTAAGCATCCTTGGGTGATAGAAAGATTCGGCAACTATCCCTGCCACGGATAGACTTCTTTATTCCTTACAGACCCGCGCACGATGCAAAGAGTATATGGGTCAAGGCTAAGCACAAGATCGATCATCATAGCTTAGAGGTAGGAACTCCAAGGTGAAAGAGTTTAAAAGATTAATATTACCGGCCGTCTGATATCGTTGAATGCTGTACTTTTAAGATCAAGTTTCGCAGTAATAAAGATTGAGCACCGACGCCAATCCAGTATGTCCTATCGCATACTATCACTATCGCCAGAGTTATGGACCTCGAACTCGACCGTTTTGCTAATGCCGATCTGCTTGGGGTCCATATCCTCCATGTCGATATCGGACGAGGGCTTCCGATGCTCCCTGCGACTGATAATGCGCTCTTGGGAGCTTGCTCGGTCTCCGCTGACCCCTCCGCCACGAACCTCGACAATGTTTTCGCCTTGGTTCGTCGTGAGTATTAGATCGTCTCGGCCGCTCATGAATTGTCGACGCGGGTAGCCTCCAGGTGTCGGTCGACTATGGGATGATGAACCGTAGACTTGGTTATGGAAAACGACCTTGGAAGCGAGGATATCGATCCTGTGGGAGGGAGGTATTAGCATGCATACAGCGGTTTGACAGGACGTGAACCTACAGCATCATAACCGGAAACATGCACTCCATAGCGTAGGCAAAGCGATCGATCTGTGAGGCAACATTCGTTGCGCTTTGTGAAGCCTTCTGGAAAGAATAGGTGATGGCTCGCATGACTCCCAGAATTGCAAGCAGTGCAAGCCGAACCTCGGTACTCCTCATCAAGTATCGGAACAGACCAGCCTTGATTGCTGCCTTGAGCGATGTCGACTTGGCCGAGCCGAAGACGCGCAAGAGAAAGAAGGAGCTGAGACACTCCAATAAAGCGATCAAGACAAAGTAACCCATATGGAGACTGTTGATGATCCTTTGTTCCCCATCTGTTTGATCCAGGATGCGCCGGGCTCGTAACGCCGCGATAACGACCCGTAATGCGGCGATGGCGACGATCATGAACCAGAACAGACTCGCAAACATGATCCATTGTCGGTTTCGTAGGACTCGGCTGAGGATAATGTAGCTGTAGAAAGATAGACCAGCTTCTTGAACCTACGAATGCCCATCATCAGCCTCTCGGAAAGGATCAGACCACCGCACAACGACGACATACCATCCACAGAATATCCGATAGCACAGAAGCTATGGCCTGCCCCTTGATGGGATTCCTCTCGTCGTAGTATGCATAATAGCAGAGCCCGTTGGCTATCGCTCCCGCCGCAGAGGTGATGATGGGAACGAGGGAGACCGGGGAGAAGCTCGTGATGCCGGCGACGAGAAGGCCAAACAGGACATTGGCGATTCCGATGGTGCTGAGGATGGACCAGCTCAGCTCATAGTAGACCTGAGGCTCTTGCAGGTGATTCATGTTTGAGAGCTATCGTCGTCCTTTGATGGTCCACGGCCGAGTTGGTTCATGATCATCAACGAAACCCTGCATCAAGGAAGACGATAAAAAGCACGGTGAGGGGCGCATCCAAGCTTAATACATGCAGTGGCCCCATGGAGACGACCCCCTCCGGGGTACCCCGAGTTACAACACGATAGTCGACGATTATCACGTTAGCGAGCCCTCCGGTGGTGATCCCCCGACTTTTGCCATGTTGCAAGGGTGCCTGGGGTGTCATTCTCCCACTTGACACATAAGTACCTCTTCTCGGCTACCATGGAGGGTTCCCATACACGGACCTCGCGTGCTGTATGGCGTATGGCTTGCTGGGATGTTGATGACTGGCGCGCTAGAAAAGGGGAGATTGGCACGAGGGGATCCAAGCGGGAGAAGACTCGCCCTCTGACTGGCCGTTGCGTGGTCGAGGCCAAGACAACGCCTCGCCACCAACAGCTTCCAACACAGTCTACTGCTTCCTCCCAGCGAAGAGGCTTGCGGATTGATTTCTCCGACGTCTGCTCAGACTGTGCCGCACGCGTCTACCACGTTTTGACGAACTTGACCCCCTGAACTAGTTCGCGTCGAGTGCCAAGTTATGTACCCCGTGGATGTGTCTCGAACGTTGTGATATACACCCGTCACAAGGGGCCCCCCTTGAAGCTGCCATGGTTGCTCTCGGCAGGAAACCGTTAGCCAGAAGTAGTCTTGGCGATTTCGAGGCCTCGTGGGTCCTGCGCCAGCCTCTTGGTTCGGAACTCAGCCCTAGTTAGGAAACCCTTGCACAGCGGAGAACTTGCTGACCCTCGCAGCGCTCGGTCTCGTTCCCCGCCCACGCCGTAGTTATAGCTAACAAGCTCTGTAGGATTCCTTTAGCGTATTTATTCCAGAATTCATGGCTCTTTTGTAGTCTTTGGGCTGGGCGTAGCTAAGGATTGAAGCGATACGGCCTTGGATTGGATGGCTAACTAAAAAAAACTTAAGAGACTGCCTGTAGAATGCCATCTAGACTCTCTAGAGAGAAAGACAGTTATTACGCTTTGTTATCGACCTTTTTAGCGGTTTCGACTACGTTAGATCATACGATAGCTGTATCTTTCCAAGATTACGTGGTTCGATGCGGTACTAAATCGATAAGTGGCGATGCGTTCGCAGTCTCTTTGCCTGCTCTGTACGAGCCACAGTTCAAGAGGTGGGAAGAAATCCGTAGCAATTCCGCTGACGGCCACAGCACAGATATGCATACCAGTTGCGAGACGGTGGCGTTACGTCAATGAACCGTTTGTTCTGATAGTTGAGGCTCTGCTTCCAGCAAGGAGATTGCCAGGCAAGTAGAGGGTATGATTTTTATTATTCCCTTATTGGGATATATGACGATTGTAAGAGTGAAGAAATTGTAGTTGACTATGAGAGGTCGATTCGCGATGTCTTTCTTGACCTCCTGCGATCTGACCTTTCTAACGTTAGATGGCGAGATGCGGACGAGGGAGTGAAATGGGATGTCGCAAGAAGGAGCTCACAAATCGATGAAAGCCTGGAGCGTGCAGTAAAGAAATATTGAGAGGTGAATAGAAAGGAACTTGAAGAGAATATACCTCGAAGTTTCTCAGGAAGATTTAAGCCGTACCCTGTAGCACCATAGACGATGGAAGTGGCTGACCCCTGGTGAATATGTCGCCTTCTAACCGACAATATATGACAACAGATACTCATCGTCAACATACCGCTAATGATGTCTATCATAAAGTCAAACCTTCTCTCCATATGTTGGACTATATTTATGTTTGGCCTCTAGCTACGAGACACCAAGCAATCTACGAATAATGCTGCTCCGATCTCGGCAACTAGAGTCGCCAAGTCGTTTTTCAAGACCCAGTTCTAGTTATCCCCGTGCTATTCGCGGAACACCTCAGAGCTTCAAAGCTCACAATGACCCTCTTCTCAAGCTAATCCTGCTATCTTATTCGTCCACTAACGAAGGAAAAGTTGCTCGGACTACGACCGAAGTCGACATGGCATTCTATGACGGCGTTTCGGTCAAACTTCAACTCTCCCTCGTTGACGAGCTTGAGTCGAGATGCAATCCTTGCTTCAATATCGCCGGGCAGGCACTGCAGCCAAGGCACAAATCGATCGAGACGTCCAGAAAGCCAGAGAAAATGTCTTCCCAAGTCCAGTACGTGAAGACGTAGCAGCAGCCTCAAGAACTAGCCGTTCCGATGAGCCAGTCGGTTCTTCAGACTTGGAAAAGAACTCTCCCTCCACACCAGATCTGCTCGATGCCAACGACGCCGAGTCAACAGGAGAGGAAATCGAAGAAGTCCGCGTGCCGATCCAACGCAATCGCACTGCAGAAACAATCCACAAATGCTGCTCTGCGGGAATGGCCCTCGGCCAAGTTCTTACCGGTATCCATGTTCGAGACCACGAAACCTCCGGGGTACACGGCGGCAAAGTGTTCGTCGTCGAGTGGGAGGGACCTGATGATCCCTTGAACCCCCATAACTGGTCAATTGGAAGACGGATCGGTGCTACGTTGCAAATCTCTGTGATTTCAGTCTTTGTGGGAGCTGCCTCTGGGATTGATGCAACAGTCTTACCGCAGGCTGCAGCTTCACTTGGTGTCAGTGAAGTGGCCGAGTCACTAGCTACAGGTATGTTGAACCATTCTTGATAACTCTGCATGAAACTTACACCTACACAGGCCTTTACCTGGTTGGCATGGGCCTCGGCTCGTTAGTAGCTGGCCCGTTCTCTGAAACCTTTGGCAGAAACGTCGTGTATACAGGTTCCATGGCCATCTTCATGATTTGGATCATGGCATGTGGCCTCGCCCCGAACTTTGGAGCGCAGATCGTCTTCAGGTTCTTGGCTGGATGCTCTGCATCGACACCGCTCGTCTGCTCCGGCGGATCTATATCCGACATGTACAACAGCCTCGAAAAGACCTGGAGCTTTCCCATGTACGGCGTCACTGCGTTTGGGGGCCCTATGCTTGGTGCAGTTATGGGTGCTTACATCGGCCCCTCGCCTTTGGTGAGCTGGCGGTGGACAGAATGGATCATTCTCATATCTTCTGGGCTTGTGCTGGTTCTGATGCTTTTCTTCATGCCAGAGACCTATGGCCCTCTGCTGCTACAGTGGAAGGCTTCTCACTACCGAAGAATCACTGGGGATGGTCGCTTCCGTTGTGAGCACGAGATCGCGGGTGTGAGTCTCTTCAGTCGACTCAAGATCAGCATAACGCGACCATTTTTAATGCTGACAGAGCCTATTATTATAGCCTTAACTAAGCTATAAAATACCTAGCCCATAGGCGCCTATAGGTACCTATACTTATTATAGGTCGCCTATAGGTATAGGTAGATAATCACTTAAATAATATAAATACCTATAATAAGTAGTTAAATTAAAGGTTATATCTATAGGTAAATAATTATACTTATAGGTACTTAGAGTTAAAAGAATAATTTAAGAGGCTTAATATTAGATTAATTAAAAGCTAGCTATAAGCTAATTAATATTATAAAAAGTAGAATTCTCTAAAACTCTAAGCTAAATATCTATATCTATTTAAACCTAAATAAAATTAAGGGTTTATAGTATTAAGTAGGTAGCCTTCTATAAAGGCCTTAATAGATAGTAAGTTAAAATATCTTAAAACTTCTTAAAAGGTCTAAATATCCTTCTATATTAAGGTAATATAC